>RJWJ010040390.1:0-14002 GCA_004363605.1 Indri indri
TGTGTCCCCCACTGGCTCAGGGGACAGCAGGGCCAAGGGGCGTCCAGGTGGCAGATGTTTGCCTCCTGCTTCCTCTCTGTGGCATTGGTCGAACCCCTTTGTCAGATGGGTGCCCTGAGTCTGCAAAGGACGCGCTCCTCCTCCGCCTGGTCTGGCTGTCCTGTTTCTCGTCTCACTCGTGCTCTCTGCCTCTCTCGCTGTCCCCGTGTCGCCCTCTCTGTCTCTGTCTCAGCCTCCTCCTCCTCCTCCCCGACTCCCGGTCATCCGTCAGCCCTCCCGTCGGGGAGGCTCGGCCACCTCTCACCTGCGGCGTCCCTCACACGGGTGCCCGGCCAGCCCAAGTGAGCCTCTCCTCTCCCAGCCCGCGCTAACCTGTTCCTGATGGCAGCCCCGGGCCAAGTGCGGGGGCCTTATCGGGGCCTTATCGGGGCCTGCGGGGCGTGGGAACCCATCGGGGAACCTGGAACGTTTCCTCGTTCTGCAAATGGCCATGTTTGGCCTGGCTGCCGTCTCCATCTCTTACATCCCCCACCCTGACAGCCCAGCTGGATGGCCCAGACATCTCTCCTCCAGTTCTCTTGGCCTCCAGAAGGCTTTCAGGAGGTAGGAGGCTCCTCAGAGGGCATCCTGTTTTGTAGCAGGGGAAACTGAGGCCCAGAGAGAGTAAGTGACCCTCCCAAAGCCACAGAGAAGAGGGACTTGGTCTGTCTTGTGTGTGGTGTATCCCTGGAGCCTGGAACTCCCCTAACTTATGCCTCAGCCCAGCCCATGTGGACTGCTGTCTGGCTTTGCAAACGGAGGCTCAGAGAGGTGAGGTGACTAGTCCAGGATCACACAGCCTTTAAGTATCAGCTCAGGATTTGAGCCAAGGACTCTCTGACCCCAAAGCCCAAGACCACAGCTTCAACCAGCAGCTGACATGAAATGAGGCCTGCTAGCCACCACTCTCGCCCTCAAAAACGTCCCCCAAGCAGCATCCCAGTCTCCCCCAGGCCTGGGGTCTTTGCCTGCTGCCAGAGTCCCCTGGCTGGTCCCGTCCAGCGGCCCTTCTACCTCCAGCACAGACAGATGGCTCCAGGGACACCTCAGGGGTTACAGTCCCTGGATCCCCAGCTCTGAGAGGCTCGGAGACCTGGAAACCACACAACGCCAGCAGATGTTCCAGCCGCAGGCCTGGCTGCCAGCCCCGGGACAGAATTAGCTCCGTGTCGGGAGAGAATTTCCTCCCTGGTCCCACGCCCACATGCGGGAGCTCACGCTGAGTCACTACAGCGAGCAGGAGGCGCTGGCTCCAAACAGGCTGCTCCATTTTCTCTTGGCTTTGGAAGGAGCCATGTTTGAGCTCAGGGTTCCCTAAGCATGAGCAGAAGTAAGGCTCTGGTGTCCCTGGACCTGGCAGCCCACCTGCAGAGAGGCCAGAAGACCCCCCTGGAAAGCTCCAGAAGCTGTCTCATGCACAGATGCAGGGAGACCCCCCCAAAACATCCACGCTGCTGCCTGCCGTCCCCCCATTAGATTGCTACTCCTTGAGCCATGAAAGCATTTTCTTCCTCGCCAGGGAGTTCTGTCTCCAGACCCACTGCCCTCCCGCTCGGGGCCCTACAGGCTGCCAGGCACAGAAACCTCAATGGGCTCCTTGCCCTCTGACCTCCAGTTTGGGTCTCAGGCTCTCAGGGGGGGAACTGCAGGTGGGAGTTCATTCTCCAGCTCCCTCCCTGCAGGGTCCCCATGGGTTAGCCACAGCCGCACTCTCTGGGTGCCGGGACCCCTCCTCTAGCCCCTCCGCGCAGGGGCCATCGGTTTTCCTTACCTCTGCTGGACCGAGAACACAGCAGCCCTCCGCACCTCCAGCCCGACTGCGTCCTCATCACTAGCGCCATCGGGTGGGTCGTCCATTTCCTGCCGACACGCTGACTCAGACGCTAGACTTCCAATGCCCCCCACCGCGCCCCGCCGTTACCCCTACATCTGTCCGCAAGTTCTACCCATTTTCTCTCCTAAACAGCTCACAAATCGGTGCGTCAATTCTGCTCCCCTAGGTGGCTTCGAACCCATCCACCTGGTAGACAGATCATGCTCCACCTAGTAGACAAGTCGTTTCAAACTACAAACCGCATCCTGTCGCTCCCTGCTTAAAACCCCGCGGCAGCTGTTTGCTGTTCTTACAATCAAGACTGACTCCTCACTGAGGCCCAGGCAATCTGTACCCCGCCGTAGGCCTGAGCTAAGATGTGACCCAAGCCCCAGACCAAACCCTGACTCAGCACCGGGTTGCATGGGCTCAGGAGAGTGTGGACACTTCCTTGCAAATACAACCCCATAATAACAAAACAAAGCAAAAAACAAAAAAAAAATTTAAAAAGAAAAGACTAACACAGCCCTATTATTTTATTGGAGGCTCAGCTGCCCCTGCAGCCACCCCCTTCCCCACCCCAAGCAGTCATTCCTGGCCACTAAATGTCCCCAGCAAGAACGTTTGTATGGACATCTCTCCTTCCAGGCCAGAGAACCGCTCCAGCCCCCGTCAATGGGTCCAGCACACAAACACCGAGTATCCTCCCAGCCACCCAGCTTGCGTGCAAAGCCACCGAGCAAACGGCCTGTGCCTCTCCCCACAAACACTGCCCCAGCCCCTCAAGGTGACCTGTAAACAGACTTTGTCCCCTGCTTACATCCCACTGGCCTGGGAGGCCCGGTGGCGCCATATCCAGCTAATCCCTGAAGTCGGCCCTGAGTCCACTCATGCAGCTAATCCCCGAGCTGTGTACACAGAGTATCTGGAGGGCAGCAGGCCCTGGGGGTGCTTACGTGGGCTGCTCAGGATGTGGTCTAGAAGGCAGCCAGGGGTGGGTGGCTTCTCCCGAAGCCGGGAGCCAGCCTATGGCACGCACTTGGTGTGCTGCTCAGAGCGTGGGCTCGGCGCCGACACTCGGGGAAGGCCCTGGGTGCCACCTGAGAAGTCGTTGTCCCAGGCCCTGCCCACCTAAATCTAGGCCAGCACAGCTCACGCAGGGGAAAGCCCGCGCCTGGTGCTGCCCCAGCGGCCTGGCTTCCCTTCTCTGGCACCTTGAGATGCCTGGGAAGTGGCAGTCAGAGGACCAGCCCCGGCAACAGTGCCCCAACCCGCCCTGGGGGAGAGGAACGAGGACGTGGAGAACCCAAACTCATCTGCTCTGAAGTCCTTGGTGTTAAGACCCACGCTTTGCTCCCTTCTCTGTTGCTGTGCCCCACGAATGAGGAAAACATCTCAGCAGCTCCTTAAAACTCACACCAGAGCCCTGGCCAGGGATGCGAGACCCAGTGGGCCAACCTGGTAAGGAGCCTCGTCCTCTAGAATATCAGGGTTAAATGATACTAATAATACTCGCCATCCTATCTACACTTTATTGAGCACCTACTATGTGAGCTGGGACATTGGGAAGTGCTGTACGAGCATCATCTCACCCAAACCCCGTGGGATTGTGGCCATTTTAGAGCGGACAAGCTGGAGCCCAGCAAGGTTAAAGGTCTCATCCAAGGTCATGTGGCTAGTGAGGCGCAGGAGTTGGGAATGCGAGCCCAGATTAAGGATCTAGTGCTCTTTCTTTCATACCTCACAGGCCCTACCTAGCAAATGTCCTTAGATAGCTCCCTGATCTTTGGGGGCCTCAATCTCCCCATTTATAAAACAAGGAGGTTCAGGTTGATGATCTCAAAGGCTCCCTTTCAGCTTTAAAAAACACCATGGCTGAATGGGCCAAATATCTGTTCCCAGTCTTGTGCTCAAGGCCAGCAAAAAGACAGCATAACTCAGCTCTATGCTGTGTGATGCCGGGCAAATTGCTTTGCCTCTCTGGGCTGTACTGAAGTCATCTATGAAATGGCAATAACAAAACCTTCCTTTCAGGAAATCGGGGTGGGGAGGTGTCTAGAGGAAGGGACCTTTGGGGACCCCTCGCAGCTCTAAGATCTCTGGGCCAGAGGTTCAAAGTTAACTTACAATCCTCCCCCCACCCCCCAGTGCCACTCTAAGAGCAAGACTGGGGGTCCTTGCTGACTACGAGGTTGTCTCGGACTCATCCCCCATTCCAGGCTGCACAGTGGCTAAGAGACCACACTTGGAAGTCAGCCAAGCCAGGTTCGAAGTCCTTCCTAGCTCAGTGACTGCGGACAAACCCCTACTCTTCTCTGAGCCGCATCTGTAAAATGGGGCTAATAGGGTTACTGTGAGCACGTCACAGAACAGCGATGTGGACACGGCCCGTGGCTCACAGTCCGTGCACAGCAGATGTCTGCATAGCAAAATCGGATCTCAATGTTCTGCAAGAACCGGCAGCGTCCCCGCCCCACGACGGAAAGAAAGGGAGGCTGAGTCCAGTTTGTTGATTCTGACCCAAAGCAAAGGGCTGTGTCTTCAGAAACCAGCAGAGCTCAGAGACAAGCCTGGATGTTTCTGGAAGCAGGGGAGGGACGGGGCCAAGTGCAGGCCAGAGGTCCCTCTCTATCTCCTCCCGGATCAGTGCTGCCCTGGGCCGGATGAGGAAGCCAAGGCTTCCGCCAGCCCCAGCCCCAGCGTGGCCCCGTCTCCCTCCCCGGGACGTCCACGTCCTCTGCAAGAGCCTCTGCGGAATATTTCCCACCCTTTATTCAAATCCCTCGGTTGGAACCGAACTATCATCTGAAGGCTCGAGGGGGTGGTGCAGGGCATTAAGGCCCAGCGAGGAGGTGGCCCTGGCCGTCTGGACTCAGACCCACTCTCCACACCTCTGAGGCTCCGTTTCCACCTCTGTGACGTGGGGATCACCCAACGTCCCAGATACTGTGATGATGGAGGAAATAACCTCCGAGGTGCACCTAGAAAAAAACAGCCATTCCTTGGCAGGGTCTCAAACGATGCCAGTTTCCCTTTATTCCCATTTCACAGATGAGAAAACTGAGATTCCAGCTCAGCGGTTTTTCCAAAACATACCCAGCAAGTGAGCGAGTGGCGCTCCGGGCTGGGCTTCCAGCTCCTCCTGCCCTGGCTTTCCGTGGATTCATGTCACAGAATCCCTTAGAACTAGGTTTCAGTTCTAGCTCCAGTGCTTCCCGGCTGTGTGACCTTGGATAGGTGACTCTACCTCTCTGAACCTCAGCCTCCCCATCTGGAGAGTCTATCTCAAGGAGTGGGGAGGATTCAGTGCTGTCAAAGCGCGTGTCACAATCGCGGTCGCTGTATGAATATCATAGCAAAGGGATTTATCACACAGGGTGAAACTGAAATGCGCTTCCATTGCTCCCTCAGTGAAGTCCCCTGTTTTGGGCCCCTGGAGAACTTGGCAAGACACAGGCCCCTTCCCAGCCCCTCCTCGTGTCCCGTGCACTCTGAGCACATCTCATCAAGGGAAGCCCTTGCCGGGCCCCTCGACAGCCTGTTCACTCCAGGCCACCTTGTTCCGGAGACTTCCTGCCTCCTGCCTGTTCCCCTCCACGGCTCCTGTCACTGGAGGAAGCGTGCCCGGCATGGGCCCGGGGAGCTGGGAGTGTGGTTTGGCACCTTTGCCTGGGAGAGGTCAGAAAACAGAGGTTCTATTGGAGGGTGAGGAAGGGCAGGGGAGGGCCCCTCCCAGACAGGATGACTCAAACCTCCAGGAGGCTGAGAAGCTTCCGACAAGACAGTCTCGATATCTGGCTAAGCTCGGAAGGCCAAAGAGTCTTCCTTCCGATCCTCTGATCCTCTGGTTCCCTTCCTCCAACCTTCCAAGAAACATTTGTTAAAAACTTATTGTGCACCAGATCTGAATCTGAGGACAGAGCAGGGAACAAAACAGACACATCACTGCCCTTGGGGGGTGGGTGACGGATGCTAAACAGATAAGTAAACAAATACGTTACAAGGAAGCGAGACGCCTGGGTCTGGACCTCAGCTCTGCCACTCACTGGCTGTGTGACCTTGGCCAAGTCACCACACTTCTCTGAGTCTCGGTTTCCTCATCTGAAAAACAGGGGTGATAGTTTCTCCTCCCTCTCAGGGTTGTTACAGGGATTTAATGAGTTTATGTTGGTGACATTTTAGAAGCAGGCCCTCATTCATTGAAGCACTATATAGATGCTGGAAAAATAAATATGGCAGGCTAGGCGTGGTGGCGCACACCTGCAATCCTAGCACTCTGGGAGGCCAAAGCAGGACGATCTCTTAAGATCAGGAGTTCGAGACCAGCCCGAGCAAGAGTGAGACGCCATCTCTACAAAAAATAGAAAAATTGGTCAGGTGTGGTGGTGCACACCTGTATTTCTTGCTACTCGGGAGGTTGAGGCAGGAGGGTCGCTTGAGCCCAGGAGTTTGAGGTTGCAGTGAGCTATGATGACGCTGCTGCACCCTAGCCTGGGTGACAGAGCAAGACCCTATCTCAAAAAACAGTTTTAAAAATTAAAAGCAAATAAACAAATAAATAAATATAGCAGCAGGTGGCGATACATGTCATGAATAAAACATAAAGAGAACAGAGCATAAAACACGTGTGTGTGGGGGGGTTGCTATTTTAGGTAGAGTGCTCAGAGAAGCTTCTCTGAGAAGGTGACATTTGAGTGGAGACCCAAATAAAGGGAGAAGGAGACATGCAACTGTCTGCAGGAAGAGCATTCTAGGCAGTGGGAACAGCAAATGCAAAGGCCCTGGGGCAGGAGCAGGTATGGCAGGTTCAAGAAACAGTGCGGATTAGTGCATCCATCCAGCCATTGAAAAGGCCACTAGTGGGCACCTTCTCAGGGCCACACTCCTTGCCAGACACTGTGGGAGTGAGAAGGCCCGGTGCCCGGCTTCACATGGCACAGTGAGGACTCTGAGCTGTTGCCTAAATTCCAGACTTCCGGCGGCTTGCATTACAGACAGGGCAGTGTCTTCCACAATCCCCATCCCTCCCTATTGTCCCCTTGACTCTGGGGCAACGAGTCAGTTGCACTGTACCAGAGTGTCCCCTGGGCCTCTACTGTTGCAGAAATAAGAGCAATCGGGTGAGAGAAAGATGAACCAAGACATCTTGCTTTCAGCTTTCATGGCAGAGCGCGTATTTCTCTGTGGAAGTGAAAGATGTTCATATATTAGTCGTTAAGTCTCCTGCCTGGCCCTGTTGGTCGCTGAGTTTGTCGTCCTGGCCCTGACTTTGTGGGGAAGGGGGCTGGGGAAATAAGGGGAAGCTTCCTGGAGGAGGTGGTGTTTGAGCTGAGCCTTGGAGGGTGCAAAGCCTTTGCCAGATAGGGCAGTAGGGCCATATCTGTAGAGAAACTGTATGTGCAAAGGGACAGAAGCTTGATAAAGTGTGGCTAGGGGCTGTGGGGGGGGGGGGGGGGGGGGGGGGGGGGGGGGGGGGGGGGGGGGAGGAATGATGCCAGAGGTGACTGAGAACAAAAAGAGAGGTCCAGATAGTCAGACCCCTTACAAGCCACCAACTTCAACCTATAGGTAATAGGGAGCCATGGATGGTTTTAAGCAGAGGGTGTCCATCTTGGTAAAAATAAAATTCCAGCTCCTAACCCAGGCGGCTGATATGGGGGCTGCGCTGGAAGAGGGGAAACTGGAAGCGGGAGAACAGCAGGGGGCCTGGTGAGCTGAGGGTCTCGCCAGTCACAAGCGTACCCACAAGGCACAGTCTTTGGAGGCTCCAGGCCCCAGGGGTCCCACTGGAGAGCCGGGGAATCTGACAATCTCCCTATTTTTCTTGAGGATTTTTCCTCAGCCCACATGGACAGGTTTGCTTCCAGAGCCATTTCCACGGCAACCACCAATGCTTCAAGAAAGGTCTTGGATGAGCAGATGAGTAAGGAACAGAGATACTCTGATGTGTCTTCGTGGGAGAAGCCAGGTCAGAGAGGGGCCGGCTCTGGCCGGTCCTGGGGGCTGAGACCCATCTCCCCCAGAGTCCTTGATGCTGCAGACGAAATCTGGTCACCATGGCAACGCAACACTGATTTTGCCCTCCCTGGGCCCCACGGACCCAGGGCCTTTTGGCATGGGCGGTGGGCAGGGGGGAGAGCCGGGAGGGAAGGCAGAGCCGAGGGGCTGCTGGAGCCCACAGCTCTCCAGGTAGTCGTGTCCCAGGACAGGTGTGAGAGCCCAAAGAGCCCCCAGGAGATGAGCACGGATGCAGGTGAGGGAGCAGCCTCTGGGGTCTGATTTGCAGATTCCAGAAGAGCAACCCCCTCCGCCTGGTCTACCCTGAGCTACGCCTTGAATTCCACATCAGAGTTCTACGTTGAACTCTCCCCCAATAAACGGCAAAGTAATAATGCTGAGGACAGAGAACGGCAGCGCACAGGGAGAGAGGGGCTTCTTGGCTGCAGACAGACAACAGAATGATGGCAGGACCAGGACTCAGGTGCCAAAGCTGCTCCTACTGCGGCAGAGCCAGTGTGCGGTTAATAGGAACGTGTGTGTGTGCACGAGCATGCATGCAAGATAGTAACACTTAAAACCCCCAGGCACAGCCTGTGCCAGGGCGGCACAGAGAGGGAGACATGGTGGAGACAGGTGGCAGCGGGACGAAGGGAGGGCTGGGGCGGGAGCTCTGGCCTCTCTCCCCCCTTGTCCTGCTGGGGGGAGGCCAGCGACCTGGGGTCGCTGCCCCAGGACAGGGCTGCGGGACTCACGCAGAGCCCCGGCTGGCATTCTAGGCCCCTGGGCCTTTGCTCTTGCGGATCCCACTGCCTGGGGTGTGCTACTCACACGAGCCCCTTGCTCCTCCCAGCCTTGCCACGCACCTGACACAAACCCAGGCAGAGCCAGGAGGTGACAGCCAGAGGAGAGAGAGCCACCATGTCGAAACGCGCCTGGCATTCAGCTGGGAGCTCGGCCCTCCTTACCTCCCAGCACCCTGATAAGCCACCAGCCCCCTGCCCGAGGAGGAGGTGATCATTATCCCCATTTCACAGATGTTGAAACTGAGGCTCTGAAAGGAACTGGACCAGGATCCCCAGCCAGTGCCTGGCGGAGCTGGGACTCGAACTCAGATCTGTGGGACTTCAAAGCCCGCGCTCTAAATGCCCCTAGCTGCAGTCACACAGCGATTTCTACGTCCTTATCACAGCTGCTCCTGGGCCAGCTGGCAGGCGCCTTTCACCACTGGCACTCCTCCCTCTCCCTCACCCTCGTCCTCCGTCCGTCAGCCTGGCTTCTCCGTGGGGACCCAGACACCCTCACCTGCTGCCTGTCACAGGGCCTTGGGGTGCAGCCCTGGGGTGAGAGGAACAGAAACCGAGAGGCTGGGGACAGTGGTATTAACCCTCCCACTTATCAGGCGCCAACTGCATACTCAGTTCCTCCACTCAGAAAGGATCTTCAAGGTAGATGTTTTCGTTCCCATTTTTCTGACATGGAAACTGAGGCAACAGAGAAGCAAGGGCAGCGGCTCAAGATCCCGCAGCTGGGAAGGGGCAGAAGTAGGATTTGAGTCTGGGTTGTTGTGACTCCAAGGTCCATGTCTTTAATGGCGGTGACTGTCCCTTACATTCCAGGGCACCCTGCTGGGTGCAGGGCTCTGTGATCCGGCACCTGTCGCCCCCACCTGTGCACAGGGCGCAGGTGAGCAGCGTCTCACACACCCACAACCCCACCTCATTAGAGCCCTTGGTGACCCCGACTCACCTGCCTCTGGACAGTGCTGTCCCCATAGGCCAGGCTCCCAGGGCAGGCAGGGGGGCGGAGGAGGCTTGTGCAGCCAAGTGGACCCCTGAGAGATCCCAGAGCCTGGAGTGACCCCAGACACCCCCTGCCCAGGCTGCAGCCCCGGGCACAGTGGCCCTGGAGCTGTCGGACAGGTTCTGGCCCCGGCATTCCCTGGATGCAGCCCAGGCAGCTGACAAACGGGCTGGCACCGCAGCCAGGGCTGTGGAGTACGAGACCCCACCCTGTTCCCAGGCTCTGGGGAGGAGGGACCGGCTGGCTGCCCTCCCCTCGACCCTGTCACCAGGCTGTCACCTCTCCCCAGGCAGAGCCCAAGCCGTGCCCCAGGACGGGTCTTGCTGGGAAAACTTCCCCCAGCCTACCCCACCCTACCCGTCCACAGAAAACGAAACGCTGGTTGGAGACCAGAGGAAATTCCAGAATCCGAAAGTCGTCGCTGGAGAGGCTTCGGGATCCAGGGGCTCCCACCCTCGCGTCACAGCAAAGGGAAGCGCTGAGCGCACTGGGGGCTTCAGCCCTGCTCGGCGGCGGCCGCGCCACGTGCCCACCCCAGCCTGGCCCCTGGCGTGCAGGTGACCTCGCGTCACCGAATCACGGACTCCTTGGCTGCAAAGCGTGTCGGTGTCAGGGTTTCTAGAGATCACATGTGTAGGCTACACAGGGTCATCCTGGTTCGCTGGAGACTAAGGGATGTCTTGGGGCTTAAAGTGCTCAAACAGGGACGTTCCCGGCCAGTCGGAGCGTGGGTTACTCTCCCTCTGCAGAGAGCCCGGCTCAAACAGGACCCTTGGCCCTATTGTTTAAATGGAGCTTCTCCTGGAGTCAGATAACAGCAGAACTTCTAGAAAGACTCCTTGAGTCATTAGAAAGCTCTTCTTTTTTTTTTTTTTTTTTTAACTAAAGTGACCTTGAGCAACCTGCCACATTCTTCTCACGCCTGGTTCAGCCCTCTGGGGGCCCACAGGACAAGGCGGCCACCTCCCTCCCCAGGCCGTGGCCACTTCCTCCCTTTGACCTGGGCCAACACTTCCCCTACATCGTTCTTAACCCCCTGACAGCTGGCCCCCTCCGGGCCGGCAAAGCTGCTCTCCCCAGCGCCAGGGCGCGGGGCGTAGAGTTTGTAGGTTTGTCGCTGTGTGTGTTTGCTTATATACTGGCTTGGTGCAGAAGGCGGGGGGAGGCTCCCCTGCAAAAGGGAACATAAATTAAAAGTGAAAGGAGGAAGGGAAACATGGGTGGGGACAGAAAATGGAGCCAGGACCGAGGGGGGAAGTGCAGGTGATAAGAAATGTCCTAAATGCAGGCTGGGCGCAGTGGCTCATGCCTGTAATCCTACCACTCTGGGAGGCCGAGGCGGGAGGATCGTTTGAGCCCAGGAGTTCAAGACCAGACTGAGCAAGAGCGAGACCCCGTCTCTACTAAAAGTAGAAAGAAATTGGCTGGACAACTAAAAATATATAGAAAAAATTAGCCGAGCATGGTGGCGCATGCCTGTAGTCCCAGCTACTCGGGAGGCTGAGGCAGGAGGATTGCTTGAGCCCAGGAGTTTGAGGTTGCTGTGAGCTAGGCTGATGCCACGGCACTCTACTCAGGGCAATAGAGTGAGACTCTGTCTCAAAAAAAAAAAAAAAAAAATGTCCTAAATGCTTATACTGTGGGTGGGCCACGCACCGAACCCTGCCTCCTACTCTAAAAAGGGGCACCAGTTCCACGAGTCACCTGGTTCTTGCTCAGAATGAACCTACTCAGGGGGATTACGAAGCTCCCCAGTGCTGGGAGCAGAAGGATGCAGCCTCCAGTTTCTGGAAGTTTCAAGGGAGGCAGGGAACACCCCTCTGTCCAAGCCGGTGACCCTGCCCCAAACTGCACTTTACGAAAAGCCACTTTTCTAGAATATCTGAGAAAAGGCCTGAACTGTGAGGGCCTTCAAGTCATTCTCCCAGATGTTGTTTCTCAGAACCGATGGCTTCGACAATGCCAGCTGCGGTAAGTGGATGACACCATCCTCCACGGCAAATGTTGGAACACAGCCCTTCTGGGCCCCAGCTGGGGGTGGACCTGGGGCGTCATTACACTTGCTTATCTGTTAACATGTTTTATGAAACAGATGATCCTGACAAGGATATGCTTGGCCCATGGGTGGAGTGACCCTCCAGCCTGGTTTGCCCACCACAATCCTTGTTTACCACCCTTGTCCTAACGTACTTATCAAGCATGCCCCTTTGGCTTGCAAAGCCCCCCAGTCTGAATAAAAGCCCCATGAGGCAGGTACCATCATGATCCCCATTTGGCAGATGAGGAAACTGAGGATCAAAAGACAGCTGCTACTACTTCGGAAGGTAGCCATGTGCCAGCCACCTGCCTCGGGGTGCAGGATTTAGAAATGGGTGGGTTCTGCACATAGGTGGCTATTCTCGGTATGGCTGTTTTCCAGACACAAACACTAAGCCTTGCTGGGCACAGTGGCTCACGCCGGTAATCCTAGCACTCTGGGAGGTCGAGGCAGGAGGATCGTCTGAGCTCAAGAGTTCGAGACCAGCCTGAGCAAGATCGAGACCTCATCTAAAAACAGAAAAAATTAGCTGGCTGTGTTGGTGCCCGCCTGTAGTCCCAGCTGCTAGAGAGGCTGGGGGTGGATCGCTTGAGCCCAGGAGTCTGAGGTTGCAGTGAGCTCTGATGACACCACTGCACGGTAGCCCGGGTGACAGAGCAAGACTCTGTCTCCAAAAAAAAAAAACCCAAAAAACTGAGCCTTAGTTTACAGAACGAAAGGTGCCCTTCCAAGGGCCCTAAGGTTGCAGCCTGAGGAGGGTCACAGGGTGCGCAGATTTCAAAGTCAGCTTCCTTCAAGCCAGGCTCGCAAGCTGTGGGCCCTTGGGCAAGTGGCATGGCCTCTCTGAGCCTTGGTTTGTCTCATCTGTAAAATGGGGCTGAGTCTATCCCTTGCTATTGGGTGAACACGGAGCAGAAGCAGGACTGGCACCTGGACCCTGCACCTTGGCCCCAGAGCCTTCAGATGCACCAGGAGGGGCCGTGTCCTCCCCAGGATGTGCACGACCCTCAGCCGAACCAGCTACATGCTCGCGGGATCATTGTAAAATGAAAACGCAGACCCTTATTAGAAAATTATTATATTAAGGACTTCAAGATGGCGACCACGGAGCATGAAACCAAGCAGGGGCCTTCTGAGCCCGGTGTGGCTGCACTGTTCACCCCGACAGAGCCGGCCCTGCCCCTGGGCTCCGGGAGTTTGGGGGAAGAGTCCTCCACACTCTGGACCTCAGCAGGACAGGGGCTTGGCGGGGCCGGAGGAGGGAGCAGAGGGCGCCTCCGCAGTGTGGACAGCAAGAGATGAGCAGGAGGGGACAGGGGAGGACACACAGAGGGACAAGAGGAGGAAGGCGGAGTGACAGGGCACAAAGCCGCAAGGGAGGGGGAAGAAGACCAAGGCACAGCAAAGACAAACATCCGCGGGACGAGACCCAGAGGGGAGAGGAAGAGGGAGAGGCTAGAAGGAACCTTCCACTGACCCCTGAGCAGGTTCGGGAAGACCCAAGGGCGCCACCCCAGTGTGGGCAGGGCGGGGCCCCATGAATGGTCATCCTTCCGGGGGAGGGGCGGCATTTGCACACGTTTATGAGCACAGGAAGGGTGGCCCTGGGTATTTCCAAAATTCCCAAAGACCGGAGGGCCATGGGTGTGGCGTCAACGCAGCAGAGATGGGAGGGGCTGGCGCTGGGGAGCTAGAGCCACCCGGCAACCGGTCAGGGCACGCGCTGGTCAGAACAGCCCATGGGGGCTCCTGGGTGTCTCTGGTTGATTTGAACAGGAAGGGTAAGATTGTTTAACACATGGCCGGCTCAGTGGCAGGCTGGAGGCAGTGTTTGGGAAGGTCCTGGCAGAGACAAGGTGGGCCGAAAGCCATCTCAGGCTGTGTTCTCGATGGAGCGTGGGTTTCAGATGTTACCTTCTCTCCATCCATGGGTATCAGCAGCAAGGAGAACCCACCAGAACACTACAGCACCACACTCAGGGATCATGGGTTCTCCTAGAATGAGACCGCAGGTCCGCCGTGGGACATCAGCTCAACCACCCTTGGCCACAGGAAGCCACCATGGTGCCTTATGACATCAAGGAAAGCTGGAGTCAGGCAGAGCCGGGTTTAACAATCCCAGACGTGTTCATGGGATGGCCGAGGAGAAAACAGCTATGATAACCCCAGGCCTTAGAGTTTATGATACGTTTGCTGTCAACATAACCACACCTGCTGTTCGCCTCACCGGCAACCGTTCACAATTCTAATTTGGCTTTTTAAATTTAAATTTCTTGCTAGGCAACCCAACTCCGTCTAACTGGTGATGTCCA
>RJWJ010040391.1:0-13996 GCA_004363605.1 Indri indri
AAAAAAAAAAAAACCTGTTACATTATTCAATTTTATAATTTATTTAATTTTCTTTAAAAATCACATTTTTTGAAAGCATTTTTCAAACACGTGTAAGTCCTTACCCTTATAAAACTGGTTATAGAAAGATAGCAAAAGTAGCAATAATGGTGGATTGTCATGATAAAAAATAAAACATAAGTACTCTGATATATTACGCTTAAAGTCATTCAATAAAAACATGACTGACTACCAGTGTTGTGCTGATAAGTGTTTAACAACTGGCTTTTCGGGGAGGAGAAGAGGCCCTGATTTGTAGCAACTGCTGATTTCCATGGTATAAATACTCCACGAAATCTATGGTTAATTTCCAACTCCCAACTATTTAACAACTGGCTCAGAAAATTCTTGAAATTTTAGCAATCAGCTGAAGCAAGCTGGTACATTCCAGGCCCAGCACATAATTGGTGCCTACTATGTTTAAAGCACCATTAAACTTTCATTTTAAAATTGAATAACAATTTAACATATGTCTGCTGTCATCATTAGAATCTTTTGTCCTATTAATAGTTGATTTTTAATATTATCTTTCAAATAATTAGCTCTGAGGAGTAGGGAAAAATAAGATTTCTTAGTCAACCTCACATATCTTGATGTATGAAATAGCTACCCAAAGAAAGGAAACATGAGTTAAATAAACACATCACTGAATAAAAGTCTCAACAACACAGCTATATTATACTAATCTGGTGTTCGCCGATGAATATTAAATTCTTGGTGGACTTCAACAATAAGAAGGATATAGCAGAATTAAATTCAGCAGTGAGGGTCCAGGAAGAATCAATTTTAATTGTAGCATTGCTTCTAACCCGCAGAGTGCCAACCAACACCAGAAAATGACAAAGTCATAATTTGGTCTGTAACCTTTTAAAAATCGCAATGCCAATTCCTTTATCCTGCCATAAAATCTACCCATTCAGGCAGTCTTGACATGTGAGGATTAAGCTACATTATTTCATTTGTTTTTTAAATGTGCTTTCCCTTTATAGCAAAGGATTAAGTTAATCTCTTCCTTCATTATGCATGAGGTTGGAGTATTTCTTCAAATTTTATGATTTGCACTGGTGCACACCAGTGTCCCTTGTGACTAATCTGATTGAGTTCATTTCTATATTTACCAAGTGTCTTCTACCTGTCAGGAGCTGTGTCAGGCCCTGAGGATTCACAGAGGCTCAAGGACAGATCCCTTGCTCTCTGGTGGTCTAGTGGACCAGTTCAGAACCAGTCCCAGTGAGGAGTGCCAACAGGTCATAGAAAAACCATGAAAAGTTAAACTTGGGCTATAAGCCCAGTGACATATCACAAGTCATCCACAACGATGATACCTCAGTCAATGAGGAACAATGCTACAGAGGCCAAAAGGCATTTCATTCCATCCAAAATACCAAAAGTGTTTAATGGGAAAGAACAACCAATTTCCTTTCATATTATTCACTAC
Source organism: Indri indri (assembly GCA_004363605.1). Lineage (NCBI taxonomy): Eukaryota > Metazoa > Chordata > Mammalia > Primates > Indriidae > Indri > Indri indri. The sequence continues at coordinate 1,478 of RJWJ010040391.1, forward strand.
AAAATGACTAAATGGATATTTAAGAAATTTAGAAAACGGGGAAACGAAAACATCCATAATCAAAATATTCTAATATCCTCTCCTTAGACACTAATCCTTCCAGCTCACGTGTGCATAATCTTTAAGGATTTGTTTTTTGCCTATCTGGTCATCAAGGTCCCCGGAGACTCTTCGGTGCTTCGACACATCTGGATGAAAAGGCCCAGCGGTTCCTCCATTGTCAAACCTCATCAGTCCTCGCACTTGAATAAGCAGCCTCCTCATCACTTCACTGCTCGAATATATTTACACCTTCAGCTGGCCAAAGATCATTTCCCTTTATATACAAGTAAATTTTTTTCCCTTTAACATGGAGGTCCACATGTCTCACTTAATTCTTGCCAGTTTAAATCATAAAAGCCTCTGCGTGGTCTTTTAATCCCTATCCTTATTTTCATGTGCACTCTCTTTGGTTAATAATCATGACGATTTTTCGAAATTCGCTGTTCTTTTCATTCTGTTCATCCATTCACTAACTCTCACCCAGCACGTGGCACTGGTTTTCCCTCGGAAATTACCCAGATTTAAGCAGAAGAATGGTAGCTTGCTTCGCAGCAGTGAGAAATCACAGTAAGGTCGAGAATGAACACTAAGGTACTGTTCAGCCTCATCTTTCTTTGGACTGAAAGTACAATGCCCCTTTTTCCCCAGCAGCAGCTTGCTGAATTTCAATACTTTCTTCATTACGGTGATAGTCATCTAGAAAGCTATGTTTACTGATTAATTATAAAAAAAAGAATCTTAGAAGGGAATGCATCTGTTCAGAAGGAGCCCCTATGTATGCTATGTTGCAGGGAAGAGGCCTTTAACGGAAGTTAAATTGCTCCTCAGTTAAAGGTTGCCATTCTCAGGAAGCCCGAGCCCCCAAGGTGATTTGGAATACAACTCCACCTGTCATCCCTATTATTTTAGAGATAGCAAGTAATAGTTGCTACTTTATTTTTAAAATATCCCCCACCATTCAGAGAGTCTTTCTTTTTGAGAAACTCAGCTGCCTCCATATATCCTGTCACAGAACTTATTCTCAAGCACTGAGCTTATACGGTGCAATTAGTAATTGCCTTTGGGGGCGTTCCCCTTTCTTTGGCACTCCGTAACTTGCTTCCTTGCTTGATCTGATAACAGAACTGTACTAGATGATGAGAAAGGGATTACTCCCAGCAATGACAACATCATCACCCTGCAACAAATTCTTTCTTGAATTTGTCGTAGAAGGAGCAAAGTAGTGAGGATATCATTTGGAAAAGAAAGGTAATATTTTTGAGTCACTCAGCAAGTCCAGGTAGCAAACAGCCCCCAAATCTGAGTACTAATAACATAGAAAAGGCCAACCCTGATTGGATTAGTCATTCATCCTATGAAAATCCAATGAGCCCTAAGACTCTAGGCCAGGCACTAAGAGTAGGAAGTTACATAAGACATGGATTTTGCTCATAAGGGGTACAGAGTACCCTAGAAAGACAGACATGTAAATGAATACTGAAAAGGTAAGAAATACAGAAGATACATTCAAACTGTTGTGAGATTTAAAGACAAAGGAATCAGAGCCCAGTCTAAAAGGATGGAAAGAAAACTGCACCTCTAGGCTCAGAAAATGCTGCTCCACATCATGATGTGATAGATGGCTAAGTGAATACATATGCACACAGAAGTCATGGAGTCTAACTTGTAGGAGGGACTTCTAAGAACCCCTAGACAAACCACAGTTGTTCTGTACTTGAATCTGCTGCCAACCTTCTGCTGAGTTTCCCCAGCCTGAGTTCCGTACAGAGCTTCTTTGAGGATGGACAGAGTGCTTACAATCTTTGGGGCACGCAGTATCTTTGGAAAGTTCCATTGTTTTCCCTTGTATTTAGCTGAAATCTCTTTTCCTTTAGCTTATACCGATTGCCATCAGATTTCCTCCAAATTCTGTTAGAGAATGTGTTCCAATTACCCAAGATGCATAGCTAACTAAACAAGTACAAAGGGAATGCTGGATTTCAGGCCACTCGTCTCCTCACTTACAATTAAATGCAATACACATTTATTGAGTGCCTACAACATTGAAGGAATTGTGTGAGGTACTACTAAGCAGATACTAGAATTAGAGAAAGAATCTGCCTTCAAGAAGTTCACAGTCTTATGAGGAGGGAGATATATATCCACAACAGGGGGTGGAACAGGATCATTAGCGCAGAGCATAAGTCGAGTGGAATTCGAGTTCAGAAATGGAGGAACGCATTCCACTTGGCAAACCTGGAAATTGTCATGGAGAAAGTAAAATACAAAATTAACAGAGTCAACCAATCCTTATTTACCAGGTACTGTTTGGGGATTGAGGTGATAAGCAGTATATCAAACACCCAAGGTCTTCACTGCCAAAGAGCTTAGATTCTAGAGGGAGAGGAAGACCATAGACGTGTGTGTGTGTGTGTGTGTGTGTGTGTGTGTGTGTGTGTGTGAGAGAGAGAGAGAGAGAGAGAGAGAGAGAGAGAGAGAGGAGGGGTGGGGACAGAGAGACGGAGATGGCACTAAGGATAAAGAGGCACTGTGTCTGGGGGACAGGTTTCTACTTCAGATAAGAGAAAGGCCTCGCTGATAAGGGGGCCTTTAAGAACAAACCTTAGCAAGTGAGTAACAAGCCACACAGATATCCAGGGTCCTGACGATGCGATTAGGTTCTACCTGGGACAGTTTGGAATGAAAAGCGTACACTGAGGCACGAAGTGAGGAAACTACATGACACAAAGGGGCATGGCGTGTGCTGCAGTTTGGCGTAACATGGGATAAGTGGAAAAGTCATGGAAGATGAGGATAGAAAAGCAGAACTGGGCGGCAATTCTCCATGACATTTCTACATGTCTGCTGGCAACTTTTGTTCTAGGTTACCTTTTCAAATGTATGTGTAGTAGGGCAAACCCATGGCTGGGTTCCTACGGTGATAGCTGAACAGTGAGCTGAGAAACTTTCATTCCACACGGGAGGGGGCAATGGGAAGCGAGTGACAGGTTTCAAGCAGAGGAACATTCAGTCAGATTAAACTATGAGCACCACCTAGAGAGGAAAATGGTGGTGGGGGCTGTGAAAGCTCACACTTTCTGGACAGGCATTTCGACACACGATCTCATTTAATACGCTCACAATAGAGTACATCTTCATTCATCCACTCACTCAACACGTAATTCTTGAGCACCCACTATGTTCCAAGAATTCTTTAGGCACTGGGATACAAGGACAAAGAAAACCACAGGCAAGATTCTTATTTTCATCATAATACATTTTGGGCAATACAGGAAGACAAACAACCGAACACACAAACACTCGATAGAACATCAGGTGGTCAGAAATGTTACAAAGAAGAATAAAGCAAGGAAATGGGAGACGAAGTAATGGAGATGTTATTTTAGATCTGATGGTCAGGAAAGGCCTCTCTGGAGAGGTAAATGGTAAATGTGAGCAGAGACCTAAAAAAAATTAGGCAGCTGCCATGATTATGTCTACTTAAGAGATGAGGAACCTAAAAGCAGGAAAGATTGTACGTTGCTAAGGTCTTGTCTAGACTAACAAGTAGTGAGGTGAGGATACGAACCTTGGCACCAGGAGTCCTGCCACACTACGCCCCCGTATGCTCATCCTGTAAGAGCGGATGAGGACCAAAATGAGGGGGATACAACAGGAGTTATGAGAAGGGGCAGACATGAAAGACAACGACAGACAGATCTCACAAAACCGGCCACCGGATTCACCTGAAAGGCAAAGGAAGGGATTAGAGGGGAACGAGCCTTCGCATGTGGATGGCCAGGAGAGTGGCTGTCACCAGAAACAGGGCCTCATGGAGGAGCAGCTGGGCTGGAGGGAGAATGGATGAAAGGAGAAATAATGATTTGGTTTCCGACATTCTAACCTTGCTGCATTAGCAGAAGAGGCTTTGAAGTTTCCCCTCCTGGTGGAGATAGCGTGGACCGTGCTCCTCTGCCCTCTGCTGCGGCTTTTATCATCTGCAGACTCTACTTATATCCCAGCCCCTGGGCCTTGTTAACAAATCAGCAGGAGAAAATTAACTGTCCCATGCTGTTTGTTCTTTTCTTTCAATAAAATGAGGTGTGAACGCAGGGTCTATTGTTTCTTAGTAGATTTTACATTTTTCTTTCCTTCTGGAGATTTTGGAATAATAAGGGGAAAAACCCTCAGCATTTTCCCAGTGCTTCTTTGTCATGGGTTCCCAGAGAACAACAGTGAACGGTGTTCGATTGACATTCTCTATTTATATTAAATATAAAAAACTCAGACACCACACTGTCATAAACCCACGTCACATTGTATCCCTTTACGTTACCTGTACGACTGTCAAAACTTTATTCTAACTTCTTTAAAGCTTGCCAGAACACACTGGGGTTACGGTCAGTAATAAGTGTTTTATTTCTTTTTTGAAACAGTTCTAACTTATTACAGGAAGTTTTAAAAAGAGAGTATTCAAAATATAAAGCATAAACTTTTAAAATTTAACTGTTGAACAGGTGATACAATTATATTTTTTAAACATCCAAACATATTCGAAAGTATATAATGAATCTGTATGTCTATATGTTACATAAATGTATAAACATGTAGGTATGCATGCGTGTACATATATATAGTATATTCTCCTTTTGTACACAAATGGCAACTTACCATACAAGTTTTGAAGATTAAAAACATACCATTTTAAAACCACCACCAAGCTCGCCCCTAGATATGCACGCACACACAACCACACACACACGGACACACAACTCAGACACGTACACGTGAAATAGGGACGGTATTTAAAACTCTAGTATAGTTTCGAAGTAGTTCTTTCTCAGCATTTCAGTATTATTATTATTATTATTACTATTATTGTTATTATGGCTCAGTAAACCACAATCAGCGGTATGTTCTCCAAATGAATCGTTCTTCTCTTACAGTAACATAAATAGGAACCATGGACAGCAACGCCACTCTTCCCAACCCTTTTCCTTCTCTTCAAAATGATTTATTCTTTCAAAAGAGTAAATGCCCTCTAATTTCTACTTTCCTTTTCTTAAAACCTGAAGGTATAGGTGAGGTTTTAAAAGCTCCAGAGGGCTTAATCTTGAAAATATTAGCAATTGCTACTTAAATGTATGTAACACCACATTGGGAATGAGCACTATTTAAGGCAGACATCAGTCAATCATTCAATCAGGTTGATTAAGTAAGGAATAAAAATTCCGCTGTAAAACCCTTTGGGTAGGAAAATCAGCTGCAATATTTTGCTTGTTAACAAAACTGCTTTGAAAAGATCTAGTTCTTTGCTCGGGCCTTGCTTTACGTGAGGCACCTGTGAAAAATTATTTGTACTTTCAGCCTGTGCAGAGTTCAGATGAGGGCCAGATTCAGGATATTAAATTTACGAATGGGCTAAAGCCATGCTCTGCAGGCGGCACGGCTTTTAGTTTGCAGGATGAAACATGGCGGGTGGACAGAGGCATTTCAAAGCTCTGTGTTCAGGCTGAGCTTACCTTTCTTCCCATGACCACTATGCTTTGAGAAGGGCTTAGATTAGAAAGTCAGCAGTCAGGAAAACTTGCGTGTTCAATGTACTGTCCTGTGATAAAGCCACATAGAATGTGAATACACAAAATATGACTTCTGTCCTCAAAATGCTTATAGATTTGGCAGGGGGGATAAGGCAAGTTGTATACAAATAGTAACTTTTCTCCATCTTTGTGCATAGATATACCCTGAACAATCAGAGTAAATGTCAAGAGAATAGGACAGTTCATAAGTACTCTACAGCACATTCAGAGGAGAGAGGAAACCTGTGGCCTGGTGGTGCTGGTGGAAACTTAATGGAGCAGATGGGATTAGAACTAGGTTTTTAAAGAAGAGTGGAATTTAGACAAGCACACAGGAGGAGCTTCCTCCGTGGAGGGAAACTGAGTCCCATTCCTATTCACTGGGCAGGGCTGTCTTCCCTGTAACAATGGCCACAAGTGTCTGAGCCCAGACAGGGTTCTGAGAGCCTGATGGATTGAGAAAGGGAGCTTTTCCCAGAGTAACCAAGGGCAAAGCTGTGTGAGGAGCAAGAATGGATTTTAGCAGGGGATGAAAAGCCAGATATTAGTGCCAGAGGCAGCATCGAGACTCAGCGCTGAGAGGGAGATACCAGGAGGAGGCAAAATAAGAAACGTGAAGCTAACATCAGAAGTTAGTCTGGAATAAGGCTTTTATTCAGGAAGGCTGAAACAATTCTAGCTATTAAGTTAAGATGCAATTTAAGAAAAACTTCTAGATATAGGCTAGAACAAGACGAAGATGGTAGAGGTCCACAGGCATAAGAAATGCCTAAAATGGGATCATGGCAGCCAGGAAAGATTTAAGGATATTATAAAATTAGACCCAGGGTTTGGTACTTGAGCAGCTATTTGGAGAGAAAGAAGTTAAAAATTTCATTTCAAAGATTTGAGGCTTAGAAGAATGAGGGCCTCCTTGATAAGGAAGGCCACTGAGAGAACTTGATTGAGCATTTGATTTTGCTTATGTTGAATTTGACTTCCAGGCCAACAGCTAATTCAGTCAATCAAAGAAATAGGGCTGGAACTCCCTGCAGAGATCAGAAATGAGGTCCAGTAGTCTCCCTTATTTTTCTCAGGAATGGGTGATTAATGATTAGAATATCTACAAGACTTCTCATTTGGCATCCAGAGCCAAAGGCGGTAGATACGGTAATAAATGACTGATTCTAATACTTCTCTAAAAAATTTCCACCCACAAAACTCTACCTCCATAGGAAGAAGACTACTGTGGGTTTAGAATTCCTAGAATGACCTCTCCAAATGAGACGGCAAATTGTATTACAAAGCCTCTCATTAAACTCCATGCATCGTGGTGCTATGGCCATACGGCTTCGTTTGCAATGAGAAACCCTTAGAATTAGGGGCTACACCCCAGGATAATGCCATTGTATATATTGTAAGTCAGATGAGGATAAAAGCTTTCACCTTTCAATTCCCTATAGCACTGCTCCACTTTCTCATCCATTACCTCCTTCACACTGTAATATAAACACACACTTTATTACTGCACAGAGAAATCTTAATGTTAGAAACTTGGCATTTAAATGATACCTTTCTCCCAAGAAGCCAAAAACCCTTCATAAGCCAGTATTGTGTAGAATCATCACAGTGGGCCTGGAAATAAAATCAAGGTCTTTGTCCCTCCAGGAAACTGTTTTTCTCCACTAGACCCCAACTGCTAGCTTCAGGTCAAAGAATTTAAGCACCAAAGAAAACCACTTACCTTTCCTTGAGGGATTGAACTCCAGACTGCAGAGGGCTTGAACAACAGAAAGGGAGGGGCAAAGAACTGACGGTGGGTTCTGGCTGGTTTTCCAGTGTAATCCGTAACCCCAGAGACCACAGGTGGTGGTTACACAGATGGACTGCAAGTGGTTGGGCAAAGAGAAAAACCCATCTTGCCTATATTGCTCTAACCCAGCCATTTCCTTCTGATTTTCAGGACATACTACAGCCTGAAGAAGTATCCACATTAGTATATAATGTTAAGATGCAATTTACTCCCTTTTCCAAAATTAGGTTAGATAGGTAGCTGTTCATAGCACATAAATGGTTTCACTTCTGATGGCTTAGAAGGCACTAAAACTATAAGCAAAACACTTTAAAAGTCCCAGTTCTCCAGAAATTTCCATTTGGAGTCTTTTGTTTTAGCTACGGTCTCTCCTTCCACCCAAACAGTGACTCACAAATAATTCTAGCAAGATATACCAGTCCACATGACACTTAATAAGAATAATATTACACCTGGGAAAAATGGCAGAAACAGTTTCTAGTTTAACGACTGCATCAGATAGGAGTGAAATAACAACGTGTGAAATGTAGTTTGGCTCAATTTAGTGCTTGACAGACAGTCCAGCACATCAATATTCCAAAACAACCAAACATTTAATACAGTTACCTTGCATCTACTCAGAACTAAGTGGCAGCCAGAGATTTCCTGGCACTAAATCGTAGCATAGTAAATTTTAATATCCACCATCAATGTGTCATCTTTCATAAAATACCAGTTAAGTCACCATAACTCCTTGGAAATCTGAAAGTCCTATTTTTCAGACTTTTCATCTACGAAGCAGCCTTCCGAGAACCCTATCCAAATCCGGAATGCTTCTCTCAGGTATAATTCTGTTCGAGGCCTGGTTATGATTCACACTTTGCTTGAGATCCCTGTCATTGCAAACTGTCATTCTTGTGGGTTTTTATATAAATAAAGGTGGGTGTTCCCATTTTATTATAAATAGGAACACCCACATTAATTTACAGAGTGGCGTTGATGTTTAAGAAACACTGTACTGAACTCTGAGAAGCCCAGGGATGACAGAATTGCTTTGGAAGTTCACTCATCAATGGTCTACATATAAAGGTTCAGACAACCCTAAATCACCTCCCTCTGCCCAAACCTCCCCATGGCCAAACGGGTGTTGCCTGGCATCCACTGGAAGGCACATGATGGAGGCGGGACTTCCTGTCTTGGTTGTTGCTCTACTGCCAATGCTGAGAACCCAATAAATCACTGTCAAGTCATTATGTAAGTAGATCAGCTCTAAACCACCCAGAGGAGCAACCAAGGTTCACGGTCAAACACAAACCAAGTGCAGAGCATCCAGGGAAGCATGAGGCGGCCCCGCCTGTGCTACCGGGAGAGGAGCATGGATACTGGGCCCGGACAGTTTCCAGTTTGAATCTCATCTATCACTCAATGGTCCCCTTTAAATGTCAAACCTGTTGATTGATCTTTAAAATGGGGATAATAGTACCTTGCAGCAGAGCTTTTGTGAGAATTAGAAATAATTATATAAAGTGCCTGCCTGACATATAAAGACACCCCAATAATAGCTATGAGGATGATGATTTGACAGTGACTAAAGGTAAATGCAAACTCTGATGGTGCAGGTTAAAAAGCAACAGAGAAGAGAACTGACTACAGATAGGAGGCATTGTGCAAACTTCTTCCAGGCTAGACTTGATCTACCTTAAGTAGAAGTTGAATATGCAAGCCATCATTCCAATTTAATATTCCAATTTGACAATATGTTTGGTTCACTGCGATGTCTCCTAATGTCAAAAGGTCAACAATCCTGACCCAACTGTCATCTGCAAACTTAATGAGAATATTTCCTGAGATGACCACAAATGATGCAAGGTCTTTGTGCACTTGTTTGCTGGTGTCTGCACCTGATGTCCTTTGGTTGCTTGTCTGTAACATGCTACCAGTGGCCTCGTGAGAAAGGGACCCATGTCTGTCTAATTCAACTTGCCTGGAGCCAATACAGTATAACACATGTGTGGAAAAGAAAGGATTTTGATATTGATCATGATTTTCATCATCTAAGCTATGATAAAAATTATTACCTTTTAGCAGAAACCTCCTCCAATATCACCAGGATACTATAAAGTGCCTTTGAATTTGACTCTTAGATACCTTGGAAAATTCTAGATGATTGTTTCTCAAGCTGGAAGTCCAGCGCCCTCCCCCCGGGGTCCCAGGGACGTCACATAGAGTAGAAGAGAAAGAACTGCAGAACCAGAGGGGCTTTGGACCTTCTTCCCCCTAAACAACTTCTCTGCCTCACGAGGAAGTCAGGTCGCTAGATCACGGCTTCACTTAGACTCTGATCATTTTGAAAACATGTGAGAAAAAATATGTGCACGGTTACTCTGCTTCTCAGTAACTTCAAGGCCTTGCGACTCCTATTTTTGGAGAAAGTGTGGCATCAGTCACTTGGGAGAGGGGCAAAGAGGCCTAAGAAGAGTACAGGTGTGCCCGATATTTCAGAAGTGACTACACTTGCCAGAACACTCCCTTCCCTTGCTAGATGGGAATTAAGGAACCGGCCAGAAAAGGGGAGTTTGTTTCTTTTCACCTTAAGAGGAAAGGCTGTTGGTATCCTTTTTGAAGAAAATGTGAAATGACCTAAATAAAACTGTCCTCTTGTTGGACAATAATATCTGGTGTATTTTTCAGAGCAGCTAGTTAGGAATTCAACCTTCTTAAAAGACTTTCGAGTAACAGGTTTATTCACTAGCGTATACTCAGTTCCTAGCACTCGCTTTGGCGCATTGAATGCAGGCAATAAATATTTATTGCATGAATAAATTAATGATGAGTCAGGGTTGTTACAAGAAACCTCCACAAACAGTTTCATAAATCCATGAAACAGATTACTGTATTTTTTAAACATGACCTGCAGGGTGGATTTTAGCACTTTGACAACTATAATTAATCTATAATAATCAGGTAAAAATGAGAAGTAATAAAGGTATGATAAACCGCTCTCACAATAAAAGTAAGAGAACACTGGGAAGAGTTCCACATTCATGAATACTACTCATACATCACTTTCTTGCTATGAACAAGACTCTGACTAGAATAGGCCAGATGCAGTGGCTCATGCTTGTAATCCTAGCACTCTGGGAGGCTGAGGCGGGAGGATCACTTGAGGTCAGGAGTTCAAGACCAGCCTGAGCAAGAGTGAGACCCCATCTCTACTAAAAATAGAAAATATTAGCTGGGCATGGTGAGGTGTACCTGTAGTCCCACCTACTCGGGAGGCTGAGGCAGGAGGATTGCTTGAGCCCGGGAGTTTGAGGTTGCAGTGAGCTATGATGATGCCAGGGCATTCTACCCAGGGTGACAGAGCAAGACTCTGTCTCAAAAAAAAAAAAAAAAAAGACTGATGAGAGGCAGTCACCGGATTTAACAAATAAGGTAAAATGAAGCATCCACTAATCTGCAAACTCACAAAACTTTAAGCATCACTGAATATACTGAATAGAGCAAATGGCCAGAAAGAAATATGTATGGTGAATTGTTAATCATAAATTTGCTCTTGCTCAACACAAATGCTGCTTAGCTGCAGGTAAGACAAAGGTCCATGCAACTTTAGTCTATAAGAAGGTAGGAAAAAAAGAAGGAAATGAGAAACTTCACCTATACTCTTTACAATGAATAACAGGGTCTATTGTACAAAAAAAAAAAAAGGAAGTAATGAAACATGAAAACTATGTGTAAAATTTTCATATTTATTCCATAATAATGGTACCTATCTCCTGTCATCAGGATTTTGTTCTCAAGTAACCAGTTGCAATATCATTGCTTTGACTTCATGACCCTCTCTCAAATGTGATTAAATAATGAAAGGCAATGGTACTCAGATCCACACAGATTCCTAAACAATGGTGGCAATATGCTCCAAACCACCACTCTTCTATTTAAAAAAAAAAAAAAAATACTTTCTCTGGAATTCTTGACTATTCTTGACTTTAAATGGAGTGCAGATATGTAATAACAGTTGAAGAAAATATACAGATGTGGCAGGCAAATGAATATGTTTCTCAGCTACATGTGTCATTGAATGCCTAGAATTTCCCAGAGAAATTATCTAAGTATAAATCCCACCTCTACTACCTACTATGTGATATTAATTAAATTCCTTGATCTCTGTATGCCTCAGTATACCTATCTATAAAATGGGAATGATGATAGCACCCATCTTACAGCATTGTTGTGAGAAGTAAATGAGACACAATATCAGACATGTGTCAGTCACAGAACAAGGACTCAGTCAATGCTGGCTAGCATTCCAACAACTTGGAATTTGGGTCATTCTTCCTACGTAACCAGAAAGGAAGAATGGCTTGGGAAGACAACTCTGCAGACAAAGGCTGATAGGGAGACCCAAGGCCCCTCAGCTTCTAAGAACCTGTCTGTAAGACTTAAGACAATTAGGCAGAGTAAAAACTCATCTGGCTAATTTGAAACATTGTTTTAAAATTCTGCAAAACTCTAAATAGCCGACAATAAAATAATCACTGAAATTATATTGCAAAATGGAAAAAACTTAAGCTATTATATTGCAGCAAAAGAATAGAAGATACCAAATTAAATATACAGTTGGACATTTATGCGCATTCTAAACTATTTATATGCAAATACATCAAAATGCTAACAGCAACGGTAAAACTCTAAGGTATACAATTACGGCTGGTTTTTATTTTTCCTCTTTGCATCTAATACTATATTTATCCAGAAAAAAGCATAATTAAAAAATACAAGTCCCAGACATCAGAATAACAATAACAACTTCATCATCTTCAATTTAAATGGCATTTTGTAATTTGCTAAGAGCTGCAAAATACATGGTATCACCCGCACCTCAAATAACCACATGAAGTATTTGAGCACATAACATTCTTGTAATATCACCTGAGGGTTAGAAAGGCCAAGTCACTTCCCATGTTAAGGCAGCAGGAAGGGCTAGTTAGAGTTCTTCTCACGAGTACTATCAGGAACAGGATGGACCTGTAATATTACAATCCACGGGGTATAGCTACCTAGTTAGTCATTGGCAACAACACCGCTTTCCTGGGCTGGAAAACAAGTCTAACTGACACTACTTTCCCTAAGATCTTTTCACAATAA
>RJWJ010040392.1:0-13995 GCA_004363605.1 Indri indri
TGGCGTCAGCCTAGCTCACAGCAACCTCAAACTCCTGGGCTCAAGCGATCCTTCTGCCTACAGGCATGCGCCACCATGCCCGGCTAATTTTTTCTATACATTTTTAGTTGTCCGATTAATTTCTTTCTATTTTTAGTAGAGATGGGGTCTCGCTCTTGCTCAGGCTGGTTTCGAACTACTGAGCTCAAACAATCCGCCTGCCTCGGCCTCCCAGAGTGCTAGGATTACAGGCGTGAGCCACCACGCCCGGCCCTGTATCACACAGCTCTAGTAGTGTTTCCAAACTATCTGAAAGATTTCTTAAGGTCTATCATACTTCCGCAACAAGGGCTTGGTGTCCGTTGTCATTTTTGTCATTTGTTGAGGGTGTCTTAGGTGGTTCAGCAAAAGTATATGGGTGCGTTTTATTAGGTTTACAACTCCTTGATTTTCATTCTTCACATTTGGTTCATAAATTCAATCAGTACGTATTGAGCAAGCACCTTCCTTCTGTGTATAAGGCTCTCTGCTAGGTCCCCAGGATGCAGTGTAAACAACAAGACATAATCCCTCTCTTCCTGGAGCTTATGTTCTGGGGTGGGAGAATAGAAGCTAAACAGCTAACCACACTTTTGTTTATTTATGGTTTGCTCAGTGGTTAAAATGAGTCCTGAGGGCTATGAGTGAGTAAAGGAGGGGTATCAATCACAGAGCCCTGTAGAATGAGTAGGTCTAAGCTAGGGAGACAGGGCAGAAAGCCTTTCATTTTGAAGGGATAGTGTCTGAAGAGGTGAAAGTAGGGGAAAGCATTGAAATTCTAGGAATGGATCGAAAGCCAGTGCGGCTGAAGTAAATGGATGCTGGAGGATGAAGATGGAGAGGAAGAAGAGGCTAGATTGTGAATTTTTAGGCCATATTAAGTTTTCTGGGCTCTATTATGAGAAAATGGAAGGTTATTGAAAAGTTATAAGCAGAAAAATGCCATATCCAGATCTTTTAAAAAGATAATTTTAGTACTCGTGAAGAATGGGTGGAGGAAAGAAGAACAGAGGCAGAGAGATCTGTTCAGGGCAGAGGGCGGCTTGTAATAGGGTGGAGGCAGTGGAAGTGGAGAGAGATCTGAGAGACGCACACTCTTGGATCTCATGCAGAGCATGAGCCTGGCGTGTGACAGGTACATCAAGAGAGGCAGAGAGAGGACTCGAGTGACTCTGCTTATGACCTGAGCCCCAGATGTCATTAATATTGGAGGAAGATGGACCCCATCATTAGAATTTTTTCAGATGGAATCAAAGCACAGAGGAGTTCCACGTTCTGGTAGAAGACTGATAGAAATGAGAAGTGAAATGAGGATTCTATTTGCAGTCCCCAATCCCCTTAGGAACTGGGCTGCGCAGCAGAAGGTGAGCGGCAGGTGAGCAAGTGAAGCTTCATCTGTATTTACAGCTGCTCCCATTGCTCACCATCCCCCCGCACCTCCCCAGGTTTGTGGAAAAATTGTCTTCCATGAAACTGGTCCCTGGTGCCAAAAAGGTTGGGGACCACCACTCTAAGTCATGATTAAGACAGAAGACATACTTTAAATATGTTAAGCACTAAAAGAATCAAATGCCAAAGAGTCAGTATAGTTAAGGTATGATTTGTGAGGTTGGTGTAAGTTAATCAGAGTTGAGGTATTCCTGTTTTGATGGGCATACATCAAATTTAATCAGATAAACTACTGAGTTCAACTAAATGAATCACTTTGTAGTAGAGACTGGGATAATTTGTTTCAGCTCTTGGATGTAAATTGATTGGTTAGAATGTTTTCATCCTGAAATTAAGCTAAATCTACTGACATTTGTACACCAGATACTGATCTTGCATGTTGTAAAAATGTATGAATTACAAACATTTTTTAAAATTTTTGTTCTTTAATGAGGATGTAAGCTTCAGAGTAAATATTGTGTAGCTATGAATGACAATAAAATAAAATACTAAATAATTTAGCATATTTAGTTTTCCCATATGCATTGTATTTATTTCAGCACATTATGATTTCAGCTTCATTTGTGCTTGAATTACTCATTATTTATCATCATGAGGTATCCATCTGATTGAGAGTTAAGTATTTTATATTCAGGGTTTCATTCATTGTACTGAAAAAATACTCCTTTTGAATGTTCATGTATTGGACACGTGTATACATGCTTGAATTAAAAAATAAAAGAATTCTTCCAGTATAAAGAATTTTGGGGGTAATAGCATCAATTTAAGCAGGTCTTGTTTGTTTTAGTTTTGTTTTGGACCTTTATTTCTCTCCCAACCTCTCACCAAATAATTAAGAAGGAAAACAATGTCCCACAACTGAAAAATCCCCAAGGGTCCCCATCTATCTACCTGAAATCTTGAGGGGTGTCTAAGGCTACCACTCATGCAGAGAGATGTTAGTGAGCTGTTCTGACCTGTTATTGACTCAATAGTATTTGTCAAACTTAGGGAATGGAGAAAGATGCTCTTGCTGTTCTGCTGGTCATGTGACCTGTCAAAGCCCATAACCACAGATGTTTAGAGAAAATTTAAAGCTGAATATAGGAGATGACTGTAATGATATACTAATAGAAGTGTTCTGTCAGACTCAAGAGGATATTGCATTTATCAAACAAAAGTAACCATAACAAAGAGGAAAACTGAAAATTAAAGCAAAAAAAAAAAAAAAAAGGAGATCGGGAGGGGGAAAAAAGTACACACATTAGTAGGGAGAGTAAATATCAGAAGGGATGCTACTGGAAATGAAATTAATTAACTGGAAGGCTGGCAAAATTAGCATAACTACAAGTAAAAAGACAGTTTACAAAAGAGAAGATGAGACATATAGGATAGGTCTTGGGGCTTATCTCATAGCTAATAAGACGAGTTTCAGAAAGAGAGAACAGATGTGAAGATGGAGAAGAAATAATAGATTACCATTTCCCTTAAGCTGAACTAATTCTTAAAGCCTTCACATTAAATGACCTCACTACAGGCTGGTGAAGATTGATGAAAATAAAAACTTTAGGCGTATCATGGCAAAATTTTTGAATTCTAAGGATAGAGAGAAAACTCATGCAAAAATTAACAGAGAAAAAAAAAATAGGTTACCTATAAGGAAAAGAGAATTTGACTATAATCCAGTTCCTTATCTACCACACAAAAATGCTAGTGGACAGTACAATAGTCCTGAGTGAAAAGAGTTGCAACCCTGGTAACACAACAAACTGCACCACAGTTTGCTCATATTTGCAGAGAAAATGTGCATTTTGATACGCGAAAGGACTCAAAGTATTCTGCACATGTACTGTTTCTTTCCAGCAAAAAGAAGTGGGGAGAAGACTTAATGGAGTACTATAGGAAACTGTAAATGAGTCAGAATATATCCCAAGTAAGTCGCAAAATGAGGAGGACTACAAGACTGGTGGTCCTGGAGCTTACTGCATTAAATTAACCAAGGAGACTTTCTTTCAGCTTTATTGAAGACTAATTGACAAATAAAAATTTTATATATTCAGAACACACAACTTGATGTTTTGGCATATGTATATATTGTGAAATGATTACCACAATCATTAATTAACATCTCCATCACCTCACAGTTACTTTTTTGCAATGAGAATACGTGATACCTACTGTCTGAGCAAATTTCAAGTAGGCATACATTGTTATTAACTATAGTCACCACACTGTCCCTTAGGTCTCCAGAATTATTCATCTTATAATTGAAAGCTTGTACCTTTTAACCAACATTTCATTTCCCCCACACCTTGCCACCTGGTAGTCACCCTTCTATTCTGTTTTTACGAATTGAACTCTTTTGGATTCCACATATAAGCGAGATCATGGAGTATTCATCTTTCTGTGCCTGGCTTATTTCACTTAGCATAATGTCCTCCAGGTTCATCCATGTCATCACAAATGGCAGGATTTCCTTCTTTTTTAAGGCTGAATAATGTTCCACTGTGTGGAATATTATTATATATTAATATATACATTTGTGATATGTGTCTGTGTGTGTGTATACATCACAATTTCATTATCTATGCAGTGTCTTGGTTATTGTGAATAATGCCACGATGAACATGGGAATGCAGCTATCTTTGAGATAGTGATTTTATTTTGTTTAGATATATACTCAGAGGTGGGATTGCTGGATCATATGGTAGTTCCAGTTTTAATTTTTTGAGGAACCTCAGTACTCTTTGCCATAGCAGTGGTACCAATTTGCATTCCCACCAGCAACGTATAGGGGTTCCTTATTGTCTACATCCTCACTCAACATTACTGATTATCAGGAAAGTGCAAAAGAAAACCACGGTGAGGTATTGCCTTATACCTGTTAAAAGTGTTATTATCAAAAAGTGAAATGTTAATGAAATTATTAAGAAAGGATCTTTAACTGCAAAGAACATAGTGTAATTAATTTTTTTCTTAAACTAAAATTCAATACTATTTAAAAGGAAGCTAGGTAATGTATATATGTTGTGGTACATGGTGTATAGTGTGAGGGGATCATTGAAGAAAGAGAAACATGTAAATGCCTAGCCTTGTTCCTGAAAGGGGAGTTTATAGAGATGATTTCATTATTGAAATTGATGGAGAAGTATTAGTATAAGTAACACATGCTTATATATTTAAAGATTACCAATAATGAAATAGAAATAAGAAGAATATCTCCTTAATGGCTACATAATGAAAAATAGGAACAAAAGAAAGATTCAATAGTAGAGAAAAATCGAGGGAAAAGAAAAAACAAGAAAATATGAACACAACCCCAAAGAAACAACTAAAATGGAGTGTTAGAATACAGTTTCACAGAGTAAATAGACAACCTATGGAATAGGAAAAAATATTCACAAGCTATATATCTGACAAAAGCCTGATATCCAGAATCTATAAGGGACTCAAACAAATTAGCAAGAAAAAGAAAACAACCCCATTAAAAAGTGGGCAAAAGATGTGAGCAGACATTTTTCAAAGAAAATGTACAATGGCCAATGAACATGAAAAAATGCTCAACACCCCTAATCATTAAGGAAATGTAAGTTAAAACCATAATGAGATACCACCTTAACCTGTCATAATGGCCGTTATTAAAAAGTCATAAAACAATAGATGTTGGCACAGATATGGTAAAACGGGAATGCTTGTTCCCTGTTGGTGGGAATGTAAATTAGTACAACCTTTTTGAAAAACAGTATGGAGATTTCTTAAAGAACTGAAAGTAGATCTAGCATTTGACTCAGGGATCCCACTATTGGGTATCTACCCAAAGGAAAAGAAGTCATTTTCTTAAAAAGTTACCCACACTCATATGTTTATCACAGAACAATTCACATTTACAAAGATATGGAAGCAACCTAAGTGCCCACCAACTGATGAGTGGATAAAGAAAATGTGGTGTGTACACATACACCATGGAGTACTACTCAGCCATCAGTCTTTTGCAGCAACTTGGATGGAATTGGAGGCCATTATTCTCAATGAAGTATCTCAGGAACAAAAAACCAAATACTGCATGTTCTTATTTCTATGTAGGAGCTAAACAATAGATACACATGGTTCTACAGAGTGAAATAATAGACAATGAAGATTCAGAAGGGGGAGATTGGGACCAGGCGCCAGGATGAAAAATTACATATTGAGTACAATGTACACTATTCAGTGACAGGTATATTAAAAACCTTGACTTATCCACTATGCAATTCATCCACGCAACAAAAAACCGCTTGTACCCCTAAATATACTTAAATAAAAATAAAGAAACTATACTTTAAGTCAATACCTTCCCAAAAAAGTAATTATTTCATTTTATATATATATATCTCAAAACATTATGTTGTCAACCTTAAATATATGCAATAAAAATTAATTTTAAAAAGACTGTATCAGCCAAGTTATAAAGTAGATAAATTAAATCTTAATTACAAAACATATGTACTAACATTAAGTTGAAAAGTATAACCCAGTTATATGCTGTTTAAAAAAAGGCATATGTAAAGAAAACGGAACAAATTAATCAAAAGGTTGGTCACAATTTTATCAACAGCAGTTGGCATGATTGGGCATGTAGTTCAAAAATGATTGCCAACTCTCGGAATGAATGGATGTGCAAAGATATAACAGAGACTCCCATAAATGCCACTACCAAACCCCCCCCCAAAATCAGAGTTAACAATGCCAATATTAAAATACACTTCTAGTCTGGCTGCAGTGGCTCACCCTGTACTCCCAGTGCTTTGGGAGGTTTAGGTGGGAGGATTGCTTGAGTTCAGGAGTTCAAGGTTACAATGAGCTATGACTGTGCCACTGCACTCCACTGTGGACTACAGAGTGAGGCCCTTTCTTGAAAAAGAAAAAATACACTTCTAAATAATGAAGTATTAGATGACATACATGGATATTTTTACAAAAATTGACAATTACACACGATATAATATTTCTGGGGGTGAAGTCAAGATGGCAGACCAGAAACGCTGCTGCGTTGTCTCAGAAGGAAGGAAAATTTTAGATGAAAAAGAACAAACAAACACAGATTGGGTATAATTCTGAGGGAAACGTGCCAGAACCTACCAGAGACTCCATGGGAAGAAATTGCTGAGCAGAACAGAAAGGAGCAAGGTATCAGCACACAAAGGTTGGAAAAACTATTTGAGAGAATAATAGAGGAAAACTTCCCTAATCTTGATAGAAATTTAGATATCCAGGTACAAGAAGCTCAAAGGCCACCTGGGAGGATCATTGCAAAGAGGCAATCACTATGACACATAGTCCCTACTCAAGAGACATAGTCTAGCCGATTGGATAAAAAAATACAAGCCAAGTATCTACTGTCTCCAGGAAACACATCTAACCCACAAGGACACATTCAGACTCAAGGTGAAGGGGTGAGAAAAAATATTCCGTGCAAATGGAAATCAAAAGAAAGCAAGTGTAGCCATTCTCATATCAGATATCCTAGACTTCAAGAGTAGTAAAGAAAGACTGCTATGGACATTATGTAACGGTAAAGGGAGCAATTTATCAAGAAGACATAATAATCCTAAATATTTATGCACCTAACACATGTGCACCCAGATTCATAAAACAAACCCTACTAGATCTAAACAAAGAGATAAACAGCAACATCATAATTGCTGGGGACTTCAAAACCCCACTGACAGAACTGGACAGATACTCCAAGCAGAAATTAAATAAAGAAACACTGGACTTAAATGGGAATATAGAGCAAATGGGCCTAAAAGACATTCGCAGAACATTCTACCCCAAACTACAGAATGCATTCTTCTCAGCAGCACATGGAACATTCTCTAAGATAGATCACATCTTAGGCCACAAATCTGTCTCATCAAAGACAAGAAAATAGAAATTATACCATGTATCTTCTCAGACCACAGTGGAATAAAACTAGGAATTAATTTCAACAGAAAGACTCAATTCTATACAAAGTCATGAAAATTAAACAACTTACTGCTGAATCATTTCTGGGTCAAGGAGGAAATTCAGATGGAAATAAAAAGATTCTTTGAGCTAAATGACAAAGGGGACACAAGTTATCAAAATCCGTGGGATTCAGCAAATGCAGTCCTGAGGGGAAAATTTACAACCTTAAATGCCTACATTAAAAAGACAGAAAGATTACAAATCAACAACCTAATGAATTATCTCAAGGAACTAGAAAAGGAAGAGCAAACCAAACCCAAACGCAGCAGAATAAAAGAAATAACTAAGATCACAGCAGAACTAAATGAAATCAAAAACAAACAAAAAATACAGAAGATTAATGAAACAAAAGTTGGTTCTTTGAAAGACAAAAAAGATTGATAGACCTCTCAATAGATTAACCAGAAATAGAAAAGAAAGGGCCTGAAAAAGCTCAATCAGAAATGAAAAAGGAGATATTACAATTGATACCACAGAACTACAAAATATCATTTGTAAATACTGTAAAAATCTCTACACACATAAACTCGAAAACGTTAAGGAAATGGACAAATTCCTGGAAACACACACCCACCAAGGCTCAATCAGGAAAAAAATAGAACTTCAGAATGAACCAATTATGAGCAATGAAATTAAAGTAGCAATAAAAAATCTTCCAACAAAAACCTCCCAGACCAGATAGTTTCTTACTAAATTTTATCAGACCTAAAAAGAAGAAGTGGTACCCATATTGCAGTAATTATTTCATAACATCAGGAAGGAAGGAATCCTCCCCACCTCATTTTAT
Source organism: Indri indri (assembly GCA_004363605.1). Taxonomy (NCBI): domain Eukaryota; kingdom Metazoa; phylum Chordata; class Mammalia; order Primates; family Indriidae; genus Indri; species Indri indri. The sequence goes on from RJWJ010040392.1 coordinate 8,222, forward strand.
GAAGCTAGTAGAAACTTGATACCAAAGCCAGGAAAGGACACAACAAAAACTATAGACCAATACCCCTCATGAATATGGATGCCAAAATTCTCAATAAAATTCTTGCAAATCATATTGAGCAGCACATAAAAAAATAATCCACCACAACCAGGTGGGCTTCATCCCAGGGATGCAAGGATGGTTCAACATACATAAATCTATAAATGTAATTCACCACATAAACAGAAGCAAAAACAAAGATCATCTGGTCATCTTGTTAGACACAGAAAAAGCATTTGACAAAATTCAACATCCTTTTAGGATAAACCTCTTAACAAAATAGGCATAGATGGAACATACCTCAAAATTATAAAAGCCATATACAACAAACCCACAACCAACATACTGAACAGGGAAAAATTGAAAGCATTCCTACTCAGAACTGGAACAAGACAAGGATGCTCACTGTCACCACTTCTATTCAACATAGTGTTGGAAGTCCTTGCCAGAGCAATCAGGCAAGAGAAGGAAATCAAGGGTATCCAAATGGAGAAAAAAGAGGTCAAACTATCACTCTTTGCTGATAATATGATCTTATATCTAAAAAAACCCCAAACATTCCACCAAGAGACTCTGGAATTGATAAATAAATTCAGAAAAGTCTCAAGTTGCAAAATCAATGTACATAATATGTTGTGGTGTACACATGTACAACATACACAGTACATAGGAGCATTCCTATACACCACCAACAATTAAGCTGAGAATCAAAAGACTCAATACCTCTCACAATAGCTACAATATCTAGGAATATATTTAACTGAGATAAAAGATCTCTACAAAGAGAACTATGAATCGCTGAGGACGAAAATTACAGATGATGTAAACAAACGGAAAAACATATCATGTTCATGAATTGGCAGAATCAACATTATGAAAATGTACACACTACCCAAAGTAATTTACAGATTCAATGCAATTTCCGTCAAAATACCAATGTCATTTATCACAGATCTAGAAAAAATTATTCTATGCTTAGTTTGGAACCGGAAAACCCTAATAGCCAAAGCAACCTTAAGCAAAAGGAAGAAATCGGGAGGCATTTTAGCAGACTTACTAAAAGCCACTAAAGTTACTACAAGGCTATAGTAACTGAAACAGCATGGCACAAAAATAGAGACATAGACCAATGGAACGGAACAGAAAACCCAGGTATAAAACCATCCACATATTGCCATCTGATCTTTGACAAAGTAGACAGCAGTATACACGGGAAAAGACGCCCTATTCACTACATGGTGCTGGGAAAATTGAATAGCCTTATGTAGAAGACTGAAATAGGATTCATATCACTCACCACTCACAAAAATTAATTCAAAATGGATCATAGACTTAAATCTAAGACATGAACCATAAGAATTCTAAAAGAAAATGTTGGAAAAACTCTTCTAGATATTGGCCTAGGCAAAGAATTTATGAAGATCCCAATGACAATCACAGCAACAACAAAAATAAATAAATGGGACTTGATTAAATTAAAGAGCTTCTGCACAGCCAAGGAAACAATCAACAAAGCAAATAGACTACCTATAGAATGGGAGAAAATATTCACATGCTATACATCCATTAAAGGGTAATAACCTAAATCTACAAAGAACTCCAGCAAATCAGCAAGCAAAAATCAAACAACCCTATTAAAAAGTTGGCAAAAGTCATGAATAGAAGCTTTTCAAAAGAAGGTATACTAATGACCTATAAATATGAAACAATGCTCAACATCACTAATCATCAGAGAAATGCACATCAAAACAACAATGAGATATCACCTTACTCCAGTAAGAATGGCTTTATCAAAATGTCCCAAAACAATAGATGCTGGCGTGGATGCTTAGAGATAGGAATACTTATACAATATTGGTGGGACCACAAACCTAGTGCAACCTCTATGGAAAGTAGAATAGAGATTCCTCAACAAACTAAAAGTAGAACTACCATTTGACCCAGCAATCCCATTACTCGGTATTTATCCAAAGGGAAAAAAGTCATTTTATCAAAAAGACACCTGCACTAGAATGTTTATTGCAGCACAACTCACAATCGCAAAGATGTGGGATCAACCCAAGTGCCCATCAATTCATGAGTGGATTAATAAAATGTGGTATATGTACACCATGGAATACTACTGAGCCATACAAAAATGAATTAATACCTTTTGCAACAATCTGGATGGAACTGAAGACCATCCTCCTAAATGAAATATCTAAAGCAGCAGTCTCCAACCTTTTTGGCACCAGGGACAGTTTCATGGGAAGACAATTTTTGCATGAGGGCGGGGGGAGGCGGAGCTTAGGTGGTGATGCAAGGGATGGAGAGTGGCTGTTAATACAGATGAAGCTTGCTGGGTTACCTGCCACTCATCTCCTGTGCCAGTTCCTGAGTTTTGTGGAAGATAATTTTTTCACAGACTACGGTGGTAGGGGTGGGGTGGTTTTGGTTTGTGGGTGTGGTGGGGCTCTGTGGCCAGTTCCTGGGGTTGGGGACTGCAGATCTAAAGATGGAAAAACAAACACCACATGTACTCATTATTGAATAGGAACTAACCAATCAGCACTTATGTGCACAGATGGAACTAAAATTCAATGGAAATCATACACGTGCGAAGGCGGACGTGCGGATGGGTGAAATCATACCTGAAGGGTACAATGTACACTATCTGGGTGGTGGACACACTTATGACTTTGACTCAAGCAGTACAAAAGCAGTCCATGTAACCAAAACATTTGTACCCCTGTTATATTCGGAAATTCAAAAAACAAAACATGATATAATAGAATTAAACCTTTAAGCACTGGAAAACATGCATTGTAGTATGATGAATTGGACTTTAACACGTCTCACAGAATGGGATTAGGCAAAAGTATCCAAAATAAATGATGCAGTATTTTGTATAATTTTAAACTCATGCTGCCTCTTTGGTAAACTTAAACCTCTTACTTTCTTCTTTAATGTCATTCTAATTTTAAAATAAAATCAATTTGGTGACTAAAAATAAACTGTAAAGTATTAGAACAAAGTAATTCTTTATTTTTACCCCCTGCCCTTTCTGATATGTCCACTTCTAATAGTATATGATACTTCCCTTTCTTGATTTGAGAATCCCTGGTTTGAATATTAGTTTATTTGAGATTTAATTTAAAGATATGGTTAGAAAGTTATACCCTTCAAATGTCGACTGTACATTGTTTTAAAAATGTTTCTGAAATGTTTATGAAAACTCATCATATAATAGATCTAAATGACGTTTCAAATTTAAAAAATTAAAAATCTTTCAGGTTACCTTTTTATTTTTATTTTTTTTTATTTCAGCATATTATGGGGGTACAAATGTTTAGGTTACATATCTTTAAGTTAGGAAGCAGCAAAGCTAGAAATTAACAAGCAGCAAAAGGGGAACTACTTGGAAAGTAAAATTAAAAAGACAACTTTTGATTGACTTTGGATTGAAGAAGAAATCCCACCTAAATTATGGACTATGTTTTTAAAAAGTGACAGAAAATACTTATTCAATATTCTGATATGTGGTTATCACATCCTGAAAAAAGATTTTTACAAACGTAAGTGCTTTTTGTTAATATGAAAGATTGAAATTAAGTAAACTAAACATTTAACTTGAGGCTAGAAAGTAAACATTATAAGTCAAAATTAATTAGCAAAAAGTAATTATTTAAAAAGCAGAAATTAGTGAATTGTTTACATTCAAAATATATAGAATTAAAAATAACCCATGTTTGAAAAGATTTGTAAAATCAACAAAAGTTTGTCCTGTCAGATTTAGAAAAATGAGAAGTATACAAATATGTAATATTAAATTTAAAGGAGATAGGATTGTAGGTATGTAACAAATTTTCAAAATTATCAATGATTTTTACAGATATATACATGAAAACAGAATTCATGATTTGCTTTGAAAAAGTAGTCCCAGAAAAAGAAACAATTTTTCCAGGAAAAGAAAAATTCCTGATTAAATGAATTGCCAGGGGAAAATTAATGAAAAACACTGTCTTAGATTTACCTTCAGTTTTGCAAAGTGCATAGATTCAGATGGCTTTATATTTAAGTGCTAGAAGCTCAAGACACAAATCATTACCAAGTGATTTAAAATGTTTCAGATTTTAAAACTAAAGTAAGAAGGAACATGTTCTTTCTTATTTAAAGTTCATGTTTTGAGAGGCTAACATAAATATATTGTCAAATTTGAGAGAGGCTGCACTAAATAATAACAAAAATTCTAGCTCAGTTTCTTTACAATTGCTGATGTAAATATTCAAAGCCATGAAACTTAAAAGAATGATATATAAACTTATCAAATATATTTATTCAAAAAATGTAAGGACAGTTCACTCCTCAGGGATATGTTAATATAATTCTTTATAATACATTAAAAAGATAAATAAGAAGCTCCATATTTCTATCTTGATAAATGTTTAAATCCTTTTGATAAAATTAAATGCATTCATCAACATTCTTAGCAAACTAGGAAAAATAAAAGAAACTTTTAAAGCATGACTGTAAGTATGGATATCTATGAAAAATATAGTGAACATAACAGTTCATTGTAAACAATAAAAATGTTCCTGTTCAAAATCAGAAAAAGGACAGAAATACCTTTCACTAATGCTCTTAACAATGCTCTGAAGGTTATAGTTGGTAAGGTGGAAGCAAAACTAAGAATAAATAATGAGAAGGGACAAATTATTACTATTTTCAGATTATATTTGAGGTCTTCAATAAAGTTTTACAATTGCTTAAAAACTTAAAACTATTGAGTCTAGTAGCATAACTAGATATAAGATAAAACTAGTAGTTTTTCTAATACTTGCAAGAATCAATAATTGTAAGAGAAATAACATTATATTCTCAAGACAATCAATACAAAAAAAAATTAGAAGTAAACTCAATAGGAAATGCTAAAGACCTACATGAAAAAAAATGTTAACCATTTGCTAAGTAATATAAACAAATGATTGATTTAAAAGTGAAGCACATTCTCCTCCTAAATGGAAAGTCCTATCATTCTAAGGGTATCAGTTGTGCCCAAATAAATATATAAGTTTATTGGAGTTCGAATGAAAATCTCAACAGTTTATTTTCTTAGAATAAGGGCAGAACTTAACAAATCGAAATTTGATCTGGAGAAAAAGTGGCTAGAAAAATCTAGGGAATTAACAGAACACTGTGGAAAAGGGAATGGGAGACTTTGTTAGACGTAAATATGAATTAAAAAGCCAAAATATTTTTTCAAGTGTAGTCAGTTAAAAATTATGTGGATATAGATAGATCAATAGAACAGAAAAAACTGTAGTTGGAAATTTAAGTGTATATTAAATATACCACATAAAATGAACGGTAGTATAGATTGGTAACTTAGCAAATAATGAATAAAAAAACCCTTGTTTATTTTAGTAGGTCAATACTTTAAACAAAACTTACTTTATTCTGAAATTTAAATATAAAAATAATCACATGCTACTAGATGAAAATATAGAATGCTTTTAACTTTTGGGGAAGGACTTCCTTAGCCTGATTCAAATCCAATAACTAAAAAGGAAAAGAAAGAAAAGTTTGGTTTCTTTAGAAACTTAAATTCTGTAAGACAGGAATTCTTTATAAACACAAAGCCAAGTGTAAATAAATATTAATTACAGTATTTTTTTTATTGCATCAAACAATCAGGCACCTAAATGTTCATCAGGAAATGGACAGATAAATGAAAATATTATGTTCTTAAAAAAAAA
>RJWJ010040393.1:0-13994 GCA_004363605.1 Indri indri
TTCATTCTTCTTTATCGATTTAGGATTAGCTTGTCAAGTTCTAAGAAAATGCTCTAGAGATTTTGATTGGAATAAAATTGTACCTGTAGACTCATAATTTAGAGAGAATTGACATATTCTGAATCTTTCCACATATGAACATTTACTTAGATCTTTTTTTTAAGTCCATCAGTAAAGTTTAGTATTTTTTTCTAAAAAATGCAGAACAGATTAGCTACTTTGTAGTTTTTGTTGCCACTGTGAATAGGATCTTTAAAAAATTTGTTGTTTGTGGACAAGCAAACTATTTTTTTTTTTTTTTGAGACAGGGTCTTGCTCTGTTGCCCAGGGCTAGAGTACAGTGGTGTCATCAGAGCTCACTGAACCTCAAACTCCTGGGCTCAAGCTATCCTCCTGCCTCAGCCTCCTTAGTAGCTGGCACAGGAATGTGCCAGGCACACTATTAATTTTTGCATATTGGTACTATGTTCAAGGAATATTGCTGAACCATCTTATAATTGTTATAAATTTATTTTTTAAAATAAAATTTTGGCAGTGAAAAGGTGAGAGGAGGAGGAAAAGCTCCAGGTGTGGAAGGTGCAGGTAATGGCCCTGAGCACATTTACAGGATGAGGGAAGATGCCCAGGGAGAGAAAGCACTTCAGTGTGGGGAAAAAAGAAAGTAACCGATGGACTCCAATCTCTGGAGGGACCAAAAGGGAGGGGATTAAGAACTCAGGAGGAAGAGCAGGCTCTGGGACAGAAAAAGGACAGAGACAGAGATGAAGGAATAGAAAGGTGAAAAAAGAAGAGATTTGAGGTGGAGAAGGAATCTGGAGAAGTCATCATTGGATAAGTTTTATCTCAGCAGGGGTGCTGGTGGGGTTTACTGAGGGTGGAGGTGTGTTGCAGGTTTGGGCAAAGAGGAGGAGGCTTGGAGCCACTTCTCAAAGGGACTTGGGAGGGGCCGAGAAGGAAGGAATGAAAGAGGCACCAAGTGGCAGGGAGTGCCCAGCAGCGGTTAGAGGTGTGAAGGTGTAGTAGATGCCTCGCCACGTTTGGGGGCTTTCGCCAGGCATGCTCACTTGCCTAGGAATGGAGTAGGGGAAGCAGACAGATGGTGGTGGTGGTCCTGGATTGGAGGTTTTTAAAGTGGGGAAAAGCAACTTGGGGTGCTTGACAGTGTCCAAGCAGGCCAGGGCAAGACACTCTGTGTATATATTTATGTTGGAGGGGATCTCTCAGGGTAGCTCTGCTTTTGGAGACCAAAGAGTGAGGGCTGGGGGCCTGCAAGTTGCAGTTTGCAGTAAGATGCAAGCCTGCCCCAGGACCTGAGCCTGTAACTGGGAACTTAGGGTTGTTTTGCCCCAGGAATCCCCATCAGCCCTGAGACACCTGTAATGCGAAGAGGGCTGAGGGAAATTCTTATAGATCGATTGGTTTGGGGTGAAAGAAATCTGTAATGTCAGGGCACGTCTAAAGGGTCTTCAAAATATTTTTACACAGTTTTTGTACTGATAGTGTGATGATCTGGTTTGTATTCAGCCTTCAGAGCAGGAAGTAGCCTTTTATTTTAACTTGATTTTAACTGCTACAGAAGCTGCTATGTAGTAATGATTGCGAACCACATGCCCTATTTCTCTTCTGCAGTATCTTCAGCTAGAAAACTCCCTGCTGCTCCTGCACACGGTTCCACTATTTATGAGGGATTACATTGGAGGGTACCAGTGTTGGGAGCTCAGTAAATTTTACCAGCATCCAGAAAGGCAGAAAAAGACTGACACACTGAAAGGTGTTAAAAAATTATAATTATCCAGGTTTCATGACAAAGAGGTAAAATTTACTGGTAAAATTTACTGCCCCCAGGAGTTGTTTTGCTTGAGTAAGAACAGGCGAACTGGCAGAGTTGTTCTGACATCACAATAATGCAACCAGGTTGGAAACTAGTTCTCTTGGGAAGATTTTAGAAAGGCAGACTAGGCAGCCAAACAGCCTCAAGGAAGCTGGGGGTTCTGAGTTCTAATTCTGTACTTTCTATATGACTGATGTCTTTGCAACTGGGAGCTTTTTGAGGCATACATTTATTCATCTTGTATCCCCAGGGCCTGGCACAAGGTTCTGCCTATGTTATATGCTTCATGGATTTAATATAGAAGGAATTGCCACTGGAATAGAAATTAGCTGGCTGCACGATATTATAAAATATTTGCATTTGATAGCATCTCCGCCGGTTCTGCCTTATTAGGGAAAGGGAACTATGGTGGTAGTTGGAATAGTGTTGAATAAGAACCTGTGTTCTGGAAGCAGACTGCTGGGAGTGAGTCCCTGCTCCATTGCTGACTTGTCAAACAGGCTCACTGAGCTATGATGTTCTCGTCTATAAAGTGGGGACAATATACCTGTACCTACTTCATAGGTTATTGTGAGAGTGAAATAAAATCATATAGGCAAAGCCTCTGGCATACAGCAAAATCACCATAACGCAAGGGAATTGGGAGTCTTTTAGCTGTTATTGTTACCTTTTCTCCTAGTCCTCTCAAACATTCAATTTTCATCACCCTCCTACAGCCTGAGATTTTCCGACATATACTAAACATGTGGAGGGTATCAATGCTCATAGAGAAGTTCTGAGGATCTGTTAATTTACAGAACCAAGCACAGTACCCAGGTCATAGTACATCCTCAATACATGCTTACTCAAAGCAGCAATGTTGAAAGAAATTTGCTCTCAACTTCTGGTAATTACAAAACATACAAATTAGTCTTATTAAGCAAATGATTTAAAGATTCTCACATGTGCAATAGAATTTTTGGATACTTAGATTTTGCACATGAAATAATTCACTGAAATTAATGAAAGTGTCTGGAGGTTGGTCATTCTCAAATTGTACTACATAAGAGTTTCCTGGTTAACTCAAAAATTCCCAAAGAGTCAGAATCAGTAGATCTAGGCAGGGCGCACCACTAATGCCTCAGAGAGCTAAAAATAGAAATGCATTCGCATTTTAAACCAATCCATCAGATGGTTCTGACACCACTCTATAGGGCAGCCTAAAGGCTTCCTTTGAGAAACTCTAGGGGTTGTCTAAAAATGTGATGAGTACTTGTCTAAGTGCAAAAATCTCCTTTTGCTTTTAGGTTTCCTTCTTTTTTATACCATGGGTGAAAGAGTAATGGGATTGAAATGACCTTCGATCAGAGATTGGTCTGGAATATTCTGGGCCCAGGCAAGTTTTGGTATTGTACAAGCATGGACACGCTTGAAGGATTTGCCACAAATCTAGATCTAGAGATCTAGAGATATTTGGACACTCGTTTGTCTGGAAAACATCCAGAAGGGCTATTCTTTTGGATTGTTAAACTGGGAGCCTATCTGTTTCTCAGGCTGACATTTCAGGAGGACTGTATTTTCTCCTTCAGGATTAAAGAAAGAAATATTCTACAACACCATTATAAATAATTCAAAACCTCAGAGAGCTTAATGTGAACCATAAGAATGTGACCTGTAGTCACACTCCAAGTCCAAGAAGAATGTGTCTAGATCAGCGTTAAAAGTATATTACTGGGAGATAAACGGTACACCCGGCAGTCTGCAGGGGAGATGGCCTGTGTATGGATGGATTTATGATAGATTTTTTAAAGGATTTAAACTGCTCCAGAGTCTGGACTCTGTACATTTAACCTCCAGTTGAGGTCATCGGTCTGTTCCATCGTGACACCGCACTGCCTGGTATCACTCTCCCCTCCTCACTAATCTGTTGTTGTAACTGTTGTCTTGAAAGGGTCTTAAGATTCAATTATTAATCAGAACCAATTTAACAGACTGCTGGTGCCAGGAATAAAATTTTTCCATTTGCAAAGCTGGGATAAGCTGATCAAAGAGAATGGTACAATTTCACAGGAAATACATTAAGCTTCCCACGCCTGCCTAAAGAGCTTACTGAGGTTCACAAAAGTGCAGAGAAAGGTGTGTTTGGGTGGATACATTAATAGTCAATGGAGAGCAATTATCAGGAATTCATATACCATAGTCTCACTTTAAATAATGTTTCCTTGGCCTGAGAGGAAGGACCAAGTTGCTATACTCTCTCTTTTTAAAATCTCCTTTAAAATGTAGCCCCACACATTTTACTTAGACAAATGGTGTTAAGGAAATAATATTCTACACTTAATTGTGCTTTATTCTCATTTTTCATACTAAAGCTATGAGAAGCTACAAGCTTATTAATTGTCTTGTGAGGCGCCAGACTTCAGACAGGAGGGTGATAAATGACCTAAATCATGTGTGATATGCTGGAAGTACGGACAATCTGTGTTTAGTACAAGAAGCTATTAATACGTTTTTGCAGAGCCTCTCTTAATGAATTGATCTCACACTGCCCTGTGCATACAGGAGGCTGCTCTAAAAACGTGGTGGGTGCCATAGAAGGCTAGAGTACGCCACCCCAAAGTATGCCTCTTTGGCATAAAGATAATTTTCAGCTGATTATTTTGAGAAACTGCAGACACAGAAGTTGTGAAAACAGGGAGAAGTTTTGTAAGGGAAATTTACATCTATAAAGGAAATCTCATTTGTGAGGGTGTCTCTCTCCTTGTAGCAGGTAGAGAAGGGTGAGTCTAAATCACCAGAGACTTATCAACGGAGAAGACACTGACTAAAAGCTACATAACAAACCTTACCCTTGGTTGCCTGCTTTTTCTGGGCACCTCTCCAAAGCTGGTCCCCCCAATACCCTTCCGTCTTTGTTTCAGCTAAAGATGGTATGTAAGCTTGAACTCCCTTCTCTGTCCCTCTGTGCAAGGGGAGATCTGTCTTTTAATTATGTTTTAGTTAATTAAGGTGGCATTCCCTGCCTGGCAGGATGCATGTGGCCTCAGCAGTCACTGCTGCCAGGCTCCTTGAGCTCCTGGGAGGAATGGGGGGGTGTCAGGGGAGTGCTTTGTCGTGGCTCAGGGACAGCCCACGGGACTGATTCCTTCCTTCCTTCCTTCCTTCGACACCTGCAGTTTTCAGTTTAGTCGCTAGAGGTCTCAGCAGGACAACGGTTATCCAAGGAAGCGGCCAAGAAGGACCTGGAAGAATTCTGAAACCCGTGCCTCCTCCAAGCTGGTTGACTGTCATTGAGGGGGCCCTCTGGCAAAGGGAGAGGTAAGGTGACCGCCGCCTGCCTGCCCAGCGTCGTCAGCGGGACAACGGACTGGTCTTGTGTGGCTGCCCAAGAATGCCATTGTCCTCTTCAAACAGCGCTGCAGCTGTCCCAGGAGAAGGAATGGTAACACCAGGGCAATTCGGGTTGCCAAGAAGGGGCCTGTAGTCCCCTCCCTCAATTTCTAACAGCCGTTCCCTCCAAATGACACGGTTGACTGGCATTTTTCAATCTTTTGTGACGTGCCATGCAACTGCAGCTTCAAGAGTTCTTTGCACAACACCTTTAGCCAGATTTGCTGCCTCTAAGCCCCTTTTCTACCAAAATTCTGGAGCTGAAATTCTACCCCAGTGATACCTTCTGAGGCCACAGCTCTTTGCAGCACTGTATTCTGTCCAGTAGCATTAGAACCTAAGAAATACACAGGAAATCATCCACCTCTGTGGTTTCCCCATTCTGCCATACGCCGTCCTGCTGCTCCACCCGACTTTGAATCAGTGTCAGGTCCCAAGGAGCCTGCTGCAGACTGGGTGGGCTGTGTTGGACAAAGCTGTATTTTAAGCCAAACTTGACATATAAAAACCCAAAGGGGCCTAAATGTTAAACAAAGTGATGATTCTTTGCTCTCTAAAAAAAGATTCATCATAAAAAATGTCATGTATTTACCCTGGAAAAAGAAAGCTCTGTGAAAATGACATTGCATATTTGGTTAATATCTGTATTTCCATAATTTTATGTAAATGAAGGGTGTCTCTCAAAACTAGGTTGAAAGCTGGCATGTGTGGGTTTCTATTCTTGCCTTATTGGCTTTCAAATTATTCTCTGACTGCCTCAGAGATTTCCCTGGCCTTGCTAACTTGGTTAGCAATACACACTGAAAAGGACAAAATGTAACCTTGTTTACCTACTGGGTGTCCTTAAGTTCCAGAGCTCTAATCAGTGGTATCTTGGGAAGGAGAGAAGCAGATACCAGCCAGATAACCTCAAACTGCAGAAATCAGCATATTTGCAATGACCAAACCTGGAGTTTGCCATGTCTACTTGAACTTGATAGGTCCCTATGCAGTGGGTGGGCTTCTCATCTGCACCTTCTCCTTCCTGCCCTTGTTTTCTTCAGAGTCTCCACAGAGACTCACGGCTCTTGCTCCTGGAGGCTGTTCCCGTTTGCACAGCATGACTAAGACTCTTTCCATAATCTGTAGTGGAAATGAACACTGCTGGGAGGAAACTGCATGAAAAACAGCCTGAGGTCAGTGAGCAAACTTAAGCATCATGTACTTTTTGAAATCAGTTGTTTTCAAATTCATTTTACAGATGAGGAGCCCGAGGTCCAGAGAGGCACAGTAACTTTCTCAAGCTCACCCCAGATATTTAGTGGCAGAGCCAAGACTGGGGCCTGGGGTACTTTCTTGGAATGTAGGCTCCTTCACTGTCCTTCGCTTCTAAAAAGCTCTACTGGTGGTGTGTACAGGCCTCTCCTCCAGAGAGCAATGAGCTGGGATGCCACACCGATAAGATGCTGTGATGGAAAGAGGGGGACTGAGTTCTAATCCAGACTGTCCCATCTCGGGCAAGTGACTTTCTCTCGAGACCTCAGCCACCTCCTAGGAATTAATGGACTTGGAGGGAAGGCTCCATCTTTAAGGACTCTGCTGCTCTAGAATTCTGTGTCTAAACAATGTGTTGGGGCCTCAACACTGCAGGGGCTTGGGCAATGTTCAGTCACATCTCATGAGACCCCCTTCAATTTTAAATTCTTGTCATCTCTGATGACTAATTTGGAAACTTTCCTCCTAATTCCCATCCAACGCACACTCGAAACGTCAATGAAATTGAGAATGAGAGGCAGTTCTGACCCTGAAACCACCGGGGGGACACCTGTGCGGTGAAGCAGGATCGTATTTTACGTCCTGGGTATAATCTTAGGCATAAATATCTCCTTCCCAACTTATTTATTCTGTAAATATAGCTTATCACATAGTGAAATCACTCAAATTAGAAATACAGTTTAAGGAGAATCAAGGAACACCAGAAGGAATTGTGTGTGTGCATACAGTGCAACAAAGGGCCACTAGAGTCCACGTGTGGCTTAAAACTCATTACTCTTTCTCAGTCGCAGTCACGGTTTTGTTCCACATATGTGTGCGTGTCCATCATATACATATGTACAGAGAGAAAATAACACATGAGAAGTTGACCCCTTCTCTGCATGGCTCATTCTAGCCCTGGTCTTGCCACAGCGGCATTTACTTTCACACAGCATCGCTCCTAGGAGACTCTGGAGCAATGATCCCTTTAAGGCTGGGCCCCAGAGGACATGGCATGGCAGGGACCACGGCCTGCATGGAGACGCCCGCGTACGTGGTTCCACACGCTGTAGTAGTACACTGCAGCCACAGCGTGGACACATGCCTAGAATCCTGAAAGCTGACAAGCCGAGGGCTGTGTGTCAGAGAACAATAACCGCCTGCAGCCCCCTGGGCGCCCCAGCTCCTTCTCGGGGAGGTGCCAGGCTGGCAGCTACAAGTGCTCTGGCTCTTACCCTTGTGCCAGGGATTGTTGGGGAGAGAAGCACAAATATAAAATCAGGAACAAAGACTAAAGATCTACTGCTTAAAAGCGACGGTTCATGCGGCCCAAGCGCCAAGCGCCGAAAGCGGGAATCGCAGGAGAGCAGCGGAGAAAACATGCGGGAACAGAAGGCGGAAGCGCACAAGACACAGCTGCACCCACAACGAGCCATGCTCACACTTACATGGTGTGGTCTCACACTACCTTAGTTTGCCTTAAGCATTTCCATCATCTGAGAGTGTGGGAGGAAAAAACAGAACGGTTAAAGGTAAAATAAGTTAAGAGCTCACACTTTATTTTTAAAGATTAAAAATAGCAGTGTCATTACTGGTCCCTCCATTCCTAGTGTGCAGAGAGACACGCTTGTTATTCGTCGGGAGGGAGAACACAGTCCTGAGAGCCACACTGGCTGTGACCTCCAGTTGGTACTGCCACTTGCTAGGTGCGTGACCCTGGGCAAGTAAGTGTCTTAGCTTTCTGTGCCTCAGTTTTCTCTTCTGTAAAATGGGTCTAATCGTAGTACTTACCTCATAAGGTTGTGGTGAGAATGGAATGAATGAGTACATGTGAGATCCTCAGAACAGCCCTATTCAATACTGAGCATTATCAAAGAGTTAGACATCATTGTTGTTTTTGTTAGTTTTATTTTTAGCTTCCTTAGGTAATACCACCCAGACTGGAGGAATAAAAATTTATAGGAAGCCAAAGACCCAGAGAGAATTTTAGATACTCAATAGGAAAAATAATTCAGGAGAAAAAGACAAAGTTAAACATCCATGGGTTGAGCAATAGTTCCATATGTCATAGTAATTTTTTGAGGACATCATTTCAAATTCTAGATTATCCCAAAGCGATTCAGAGTTGCTTTTAAAGAACAATAAGTAAAAGTCAGTTGTACACACACAGATCAGTTAGAACTCTAGAGTCTGGTTCATGTTGGGCAATTTGAGGTCACGTACACGTCCTCAGGTGTTGCCTCTGGATGGTGTCATCTTGCACTTTCTCAGTCGCTTTTATCTAGCACCTCACAGAGAACTGCCGTGCACAGACAGGGCTTGGGGTGAGTACAAATGGTTTATCAAGTCATTTAGGAAGACAGACTTCTCTCCTCCGTTCTTTCCCAGAAAGCTTACTAGCTTTAACCTCCCTTGGCAGGCTATTGAGGTCAAACAGGAAAGAATGGGACACTTAGTGGTGGTGACACCATCCATGCCCCATGGATGACCTGGGTGTGAATCTGCCTTTGCTGACCACACTCTGAGTCCCCAGTGGGTCAGTATCAGCGTGCAGTTAGTTCTTTACTTTCCCTCAAAGTGAATCCCACTCTTTCCACCTGCCAGTGGTGCATTTGCACGCAAAGATGGGCCTAATGAAACAGGTCTTATTTAAAAACATGGAGCATCCCACAAAACTCAACTCGATGGGTTGTTTCCGTCTCCTCCTTCTGTCCCATGGACACCCGATTCCTTCCTCTGCAACACCTCTTGTCTGGTTTTACAGCCTCTCTTTCCTGCTTCCCATTTGGCCCTCTTCTTATTTCTCTCTCTTGGTGTAACCTAGGTCTCTTCTTACTCATCGCTGGCCCAAGAAAGTTTTCAGAGTAGAAGATTTAGGGCTCTCCTCTAAGTTTCCTCCTGTCCCTTCTCACCTTTTCAAAGGCATGAATGATTGTGTTGGCTTTTGTTCAGGATGTGAGCATTTGGTTGAAGCAACTTGATTATTTAAAGCTGGGTGCCAGAAATACCATTTAAAATGAAAAATGAAAAGCAACAGTGGAAGTTTTCAGCTGGTAGAATATGGAAGGGAAAAACGTTGTGGAACACATCAGAGTCTATTTGGTAGCCTAGCCTAATGCCCCTTTGCCAGAAAGCATGAGTCACAGACTGCTTTCAGGGATGGCGGCGATGGTGCTCAGCTTCCATCGAGGCACACTCTTCCACCAAGCAGGGTATGTGTGAGTATGCGTGTGCACCTGTGGTCCCACACTGCTGTGCTGTGCGAAGGCCTCTGCTTGGAGCAGGGTTTTAATCTGGATCATTTTTTATATGTAAATGTACCCCCAGAGTTTAATTTCCCAGGTGAATAGCTGCCAGTTGGGCTGCAGGCTCCTAGAGTCTGGGCCTGGGTTTTTCTTTCTTGGGTAGCGTCTCACCATGTCAAGTATAGCACGCCCATCACTGCGGGAGGGAGTTAGGGCTGCCAGTGATTGAAGCTTCATTTGTCTGGCAGGGAAGTTGGCTTTTTAAAGATATAGTTTTAGATCTTTCCAATCACAGGTACTGTTTCAAGGACACAGATTATAGTGCTTGGGCTCTGGAACACAGAGAGACACCTTGATCTGTTCAGCACCTTTTTGAAGGGATGCTATTATGTCATCAGAATGTTGCTCGGGCAGAAGTGCAAAGAGGAGAAAGAAGCAGAAGATACTTAGAGATGCAAAGAGATTTTTGACCAGAAAAAGTAGGTCTAATGAATTGATGCTTGCAGAAATGGAGACATTTAAACAGAATTATTAAGCAGTTAGTCAGCTGTAACTAGGATAGGCAATACAAGATGATTTCATAAGGAATCATTTCAAATAAGTCATTGTCTTGCTTTGGAATTATTGTCTTGCATTATCATCTTGCATTTGGTTGCACATCAAATGAAGAAGGTTGTTATTTTATTCATTTATTTTTTGAGACAGGGTCTCACTCAGGCTACAGTGCAGTGGCATCACTGTAGCTCACTGCAGCCTGAAACTCCTGGGTACAAGCTATTCTCCTGCCTCAGCCTCCTGAGTAGCTGGGTCCACAGGCACGCACCACCACGCTTGGCTGATTTTTCTATTTTTTGTAGAGACGGGGTCTCGCTCTTATGCAGGCTGGTCTCAAACTCCTGGCCTCAAACAATCCTCCCGCCTCAGCCTCCCAAAGTGTTAGGATTACAAGTGTGAGCAACCACGCCTGGCTGATATTTTGACAGAAGAGAGAGAGCAGTTATACTTTTTCTGTTGATGTGCCACAAGCAATGCCACATCTCCTGAAGTGTCAGTGGGCTCCGCAGGCCTGCAGGACCACATCTGGAGGGCTGGAGCCCTTGATACAGTGAAGACAGCTGTGGCGACATCACCCTGCACAGTGTGAGTGCTAGTGAACAGTTCAGTGGCAGTCGCTTCTAAATTCTGCTCTGGGTCCCAGGGCCCAATCCCCGCCCAAAGCAGGCCAGATATACTCCCAGGTGTAAGCTGTCAGGCTGGGTGTCTGTGGGCCACCCATATAGGAAAAAGGCCCCCCGTCCCCCCCCGGCCCCGATAAAAAGTTCTACCACTAGAGCAGCAGCTGATGCCTGAGTAACCTTGAGAGTATTTTGGTGTTCTAAAGCTAACTCATCATAAGGACACTTTTTTTTTTAAAGGATTGTGTGCATGTATGTGTGTGTTTGGGAGGAAGTTGATCAGGACAGATATGTTGGTTATTGGTAGTTGGAAGGAGTCAAGAAATTGATTTTAATCCTCAAGAAAACTGCACTCTAGGAGAGATAAAATATTCATGGTGGGGGGAGGGAGGGAGCACAGGGAGAGAGCAGGAGAGAAGGGGGAGGATGAGTTTGACAAAGGGCAGGACAGGGAGAGGCTCCCACTGGGTCTGCGCCATGATGGATGAAGCCTCACCTGCCTTCTTTTATCTCTCCTCTTGCTTTCTCCAGTGTCAGAGGAGGAGAAACTATTTGTCTTGAAATCCAATATCACAATATGTGTGGGGGTGATGAGGACCACATAAATTAAGGGTAATTGTTTTGAGGGAATATAAAATATCCTACTCAGTTTCTTTTTGAATTAATAATGGGGAACGTAAAACTCAAATCAATTGGCATGAAACTTATTTTAAAGATCTTTCCACTTTTATAGCTAGTAAAAAGATGCAGTCAAGAGGAAAGGAGAGAGGTAGAGAGACAGCCAACAGGCAGGGAGATTCAAAGAAGAGGCAAAGAAGAGATAAAAATGAAAAAATCTGCACACAGAAAGACACATGAGAGAAAGGAGACATGTGGTGGCTTAGGGACAGTGATCGCAGGTAAGCGAAGACACACACACACACACACACACACAGCACATAATGCCTCGTGATACATATCAACTTCCATGAATTAGTACCATTGTTTGGCTTCATTCCATTTTCCACAATTTCTTTCAAAACATTGTTTTACATTCATAAGAATAGGCACAAATGAGGATGTACTATCTCCATCCATGCCACTAGGATGGGGAAGATGAGTGGAGTTGAAGACAGGCTTTACGTAGAACACGGACCGCAGGCCACTGAGGAAGGTTCCATCTTAGCTACATAATCAGGTCTCAAGACAAACCTCTTCTGGGTCCCTCTGACCCCTGAAAATGATCCCTCGGACCTTAGTGTCATATTCCAATTAAGGCTGAGGCAAAGGGACATACTTTTTGTGCATCTTTCCATAAGATGGGGGAGGATTTCTCAGAGAAAAGGAATAGCACACCGCTAACAAGAGGCAGCCAAGGCCTGCGGGCTCCATGCACACGCGTGTGCGGCATGTTGCCCTTTTTGCTATGAGCCCAGACAGGCCTTGCGCCATCACTGCTCTTGTTGGGGAACTTTGTTCAGAGGGCTCACAAAATATAGGAATCACTCTTATCATGGTGAATCAACTAACAGGCTGAGATTTCATTAAATACATTTATTTATAATGCTCAGAACATAAAAAGAGACAGCCTTTATGTTTCCGTTTGATTTACTCAAACTGTAATGAACTGCTGTCTCATTTATTCAGAACATTAGAAAAACCACCAAAATGTCCCTCTGAGTATTCTTTTATATCTGGGTGATTTGTACTAAGCCCTGGGAGTTTGCATTCTATAGTTTAATTTCCCACTTCCTAGGTTGTAGTAGATAATAGGCAGAATGCTGAGTGTTGACTGATTTTTCCTGCAAATGCATCATCTCCTGGGCATTCAGTGCACGGCAGTAGAGGGTAGCAGTGAAAAGAACAGAAATGAAATAGAGTTCCAGTGAAAATAATTTTTAATTGAGAGGCCTTTCAGGGAAGAAATATAAGATGGTACTATAATTTATTATGAAAATCAAGAGTTTAGAGCTGGACGTGACCTTGGTAATTATCAAGCCAACTTGCTTCACTTTATAGATTAGGAAACAAAAACTCTGAGAGGACAAGTGACAGCCTGTTGAGGACAGCCAGGGTTAGCAGTAGACTTCCTGACTCATGATCCAGGATGACCCCACCATACTGCTTCCCATTTTCAGTGGAAGAACAAAGTTTTCTAAGCAATGACATCCATTAAGCAATATAACATGAGTAATGTGCCCAACCTGCCCTCTGAGTTGAGAGAGGTTTAGTCTCTTCATAAGCAAGCTAAGGGCAAAGTTAGGAAATTGCTTTAACTGCTCCAATAGAAGAAAAAACCAAATGGCATGTGTGGTCTGCCTCCATCTTTTCACTGATCCCAAATATGAATAAATTATGGACCCCTTTAAGGCATCTTCTAAGGCCTTTGATAAATTTTCTCAGCCTGCATTTGGGAAACATTTACTTAGGAAAGCTGAAATCTTATTTTTTGAACATGACTTTCAATTGAGAATTCTCACTGAAAAAAAGACAAGGTTTATCTTTATAACTGGCAAAATGTAAACATTCTCATTGAACCCAAAGACACCCACCCTCCCAAGAGTACGTCCTTGCATTCAAATTCGAGAAACATTGTCCTAGCTCAGAAGTCACCTCCGCTCTCTTCTCTGGGTCCGTTAGTGAACTTCTTCCTCAGTTTATATCCCTTTTGACCTTTGCTCCTTCAGTAGCTACCTTTTTCATAGTGACTGGATTTTTTTTTTTTACTTTATATTTTTCCAATGGATCCTATTTCCTGCCTTGTCACCCTTTCTCTTTCTCTGAATCCTGGGTCGCATTGTGATTTTCATAATATTTGCCTTAGAAGAAAATTCAGCATAATCCTGCTTTTGTGAATGATATTTTTTAACAAAAATGCTAATTTTATAACAAGAAAGAGATTCGGGTTTTGAATCTGCCACATAGACAGAAACCCTCTGGATTTCAGGAATGAAGTTCCATCGGTTAAAATGCAGTTTAAACACCTCAGCTGGCCATGAAGGTTAGTTAAGTTCCGTGTTTCGCAATCTCACCAATTTAACACTGCCATCCTGCCCTACCTCTCAGGTGACAAGTGGCTAAAAACACATTTGGGTTTTCCTCTGAGGGGGAATTTCTCTCTCCTTGACAGTCTCACTCTGTTCTGCATCGCAGACTACTAGG
>RJWJ010040394.1:0-13992 GCA_004363605.1 Indri indri
GGGGGGGGGGAGGAAGGGGGGCGGCACGACGCCGTCGGAGGCAGAGCAGCGCGGTGGTTACGGCGCGGCAGAGCCAGACCACCCGGGTTTGAATGTCGGCTCCGACACTTACAGACAAACTTGGACAAATCACACAATCCCACCGTGCTTCCTGTGTAAAATGGAGATACTACCAGTATCTCCCTCACAAAATCATTTTGAGGATTACATAAATTAACGTAAGTGCAAAGAATAGTGCCTGACACAATGTAAGCATTATATGATTTTCGGTATTATTGTTCCAATATATCTTTCATATTAATTTAGATTTCACATCCAAATAATTGGAGATAAGTAGGAATAAATAAGGTAATATGTGCGCTAGCTTGTAAGGGACAGAAACCCAACTCAGGTTGGCTTTAAAAAAAAAAAGGAAATGACGCTATGCAAACGTGCGGAAGTTATGTCTCGCGGATGAGCCTCAGTAAGCAGCGGAACCAAGGACAACTCAAACACCACCACCCTCTCTCCAGCACTCTTCCCACATCAGCTTCACTTCTCTTTCTCTTTGAAAAGTGATTTCCCCCTTTCTGAAACCCCGACTGGAAAAATGAGGCAAAGACACAATAAACCTTACATCCTATATTCTGGGAACCCAGAGACCGGTTTACTTTTCTCACTTCTAGTTCAAATACAGTCACGCGTTGCTTAATGGGGACGCCTTCTGAGAAATGCGTCATTAGACGATTTTGTCATTGTGTGAACATCATGGAGCGTACATACACAAACCCAGACGGAGTAGCCCACTACGCACCTAGGCTACGTGGGATAGCCTGTTGCTCCTGGGCTACAAACCTGTGCAGCATGGTACTGTACTGAGTATGGCAGGCAAGTGTAACACAACAGTAAGCATTTGTGTCTCTAAACATATCTTAACATAGAGGAGGTACAGAAAAAAACACAGTATTATAACCTTATGGGACCACTGTCTTGTGCGTGATCCATTGATGAACTGCAATGTCATTATGTGGCGCATGATGGCACCTTCCCAAAGAAGGCCTTCTGTTGCCCATTCCTGGGGCAGCTCCCCAAGGTTTAGGTGGATAAAGAGAGGAACATCTCCCAATAAATGAGGGCTGCAGGGAATTCCAGAGCACTCTTCAACGTCTTTAAAAATGTTCTAACATAAAAACAAGATAACTCAAGGGAAAAAATAAACTTCTTCCTCTGCCAGGTTAGCTTTTCTCCTCAAGCCTGGTAAGACTCCAGGAGCAGTAAAAACATCTCCCAACTTCCTGATACTTTCTGGCATTTGGAACAGAACTAGTTGAAATGTTATGGCCGTGTAGCATAAACTCTGAAATGGAGTTTTAATAAACAAAAACCACTTCATATTCTGTTTAAAAGCTTGCTGCAATCTGTTAAGCATGTGGGCATGTGTATGCATCTGTGCATGTATTTTTTTAATAACATTCTCAGAGCTGTGTTTTCATCAGAAAAACAATGTTTCCTTCAAATAATTCCTGGTTTCTTCTGGGAAGAGACTTAAAAAAGAAAATTTCTGGTGTATCATAGAGAAACATTGTGTTATTTTCTTGCGTGTCCAGCCTTAAGCGCAGTGCCGAGCACACAGAAATGGCTCAACAAATAATCCTCTAAAAACTAAATGAGCAAATGAACAAATGAATGGATGAATGAGAAAAAAAGGATAAAACTATGATTCCATTAGTTATAATTCAGAAGTTACCATGCAGGGAATAAAGAGGGGGGAAAGGGAGGGATAGTAATGTCCTAGATTAAAAGCAATTTCACAAGCAAATGCAGAGTGGTCCTTAATTAGATTTTTTTTGAAAAAAAAAAGCTGCCGTAAAAAACAATATGAGACACCTGGGGAAATTTGAATATGGTTTGGGTATTAAGCAAATACAGAGCAGTACTTAATTAGATCTTTTGGGGGGAAAAAAGCAGCAGTAGAAAACATGGGAAAACTGGGAAATTTGAATATGGGCTGGGTACTAGCTAATCTGAAACAATTGCATTAATTGTGTTAAGTGTGACAATGGTACTAACATTATGTAAGAAAATAACCTTTCTTCTTAGATATGTACAGTACAGTATTTGGGATAAATAATAGGCTGTTTTGTATTTATTTTTAAATATCTTAACAAAAAAAAAGAAAAACCAACTTAGCAAAAGGTTAGGGTATATTATTTATACATGGGAAAGAAGCTCCTGAAAACAAAGGTGTATAAGTCATTCTAAAACTATTTCATGATCTTGGAGGTTTATTGTTAGCAGATATTTAGAATAAATACTCTTTTTCCTTTTTTATCCATGGAAAGAAAACCAAGGACACTCTCAAAGTGACACCACCCTAATTTTTCAGCAGTTTTTTTTTTTTTTTAACTTTTATCCTTCTAATACCCCACAACCGAGACAAATCAGAATTCTCACTCTTCCACAGAAAGAGAACATTGCAGGCTGTTCATATCCTTGTATCCTCCTGTAACATCCTCTGCTTTTACCTCAACCTCTGAAAATCCAACCCTCTGCTTAAGGTCCAGGTGAAGCACAACCTTGACAAAAGTCCCAGCTGGTAATCATCTCTCACTGCTCTGCCATTCTAGAATCACGGTGTTGGCATTTCGGTGAACATTGAATCATCTGGGGTGCTTTTAAGCAAGTCCAATACCAAAACCATACCTCGAGGGACTGGGATTCAATAAGTATACACTGGAGACAAGAAATCTGTATGTTTAGAAGAGAGCATTTGAACATGAACATGTATCAGACTTCATTTTGCTTATGAATTATTATTTGCTTTATTATAATGTCTTCCCAAAGGGAGTCAGGTGGCACCGTCGTAATCAAGTAAGGATTTCTCCTAGAGTTCTCAATAGGATGTTTCTAGTAATCCCAGCAGGAGAACTAACAATGAAGATTCCCTACCTGGTGATGAAAATGGAGAGAATTAGGAATGTGAACCGGGGATGAAGTTCTGAGTTTAACCACCCACAGTGAATATAAATGAAGCTTCCATCTGGGTTCTTAGAGTATATGATTTCCTTCACAACCATGAGTTTATCAATTTAACTCATGTCTAGCCAGATGATATTTAACTCATATCCAACTAGATGACAGGTTAATTTTTACTTCTATAATTATTAGCAATGATACATATAGCATAGAACTAATCCAACATTTGAGTACAGTTAATAGTCCATGTGACTTAATGGTACATGCACAAATAATGTACCATTTTCTAGTTTAAGAACCAGAAAGCATTTTCAATGCAAATTGCTGTATCAGTCTTTAGGAGTGTTTAATGTTTTAATTCTGGAGCCAAATTCAAGCATATTTGTCTATGCATGAATAATCTTCCCATGATAGCATTAGACATTGGTTCTTCACACATAGAGACACCTCAGTAGCCTAAGACAGTCATTCAATTTGGAAATGTATTCTGGCGAAAAGTTCTCCCCACCCACCCAATTCATAATCAATTCACTCCAAGGTGAATCAGTTTAGAAATCAGACCTATGAAGAAAGAATATTTTATCTGCTAACGCAGTGCAATGCACATTTGTTTACATCTTTTTATTAAGTTACCAGGGAACACAAGAAGCCACAGTGGCCCCTGCAGAAATAAGATAAGATTAATCATATTAATCTTATGTGTGATGAAATGCTGACATGGCATTACAGATTATATCAGTGCAACCACAGATACATCCATCTTAACTTTTAGGTGAATACAACATTTTGCTCCTAAAATAATGATACATAGTAAGAGGTTTTAAAGGGATGATGTAAGCCTGGTATCAAGGTTTTATTTAGCAAATGATACTAAAAATTGTTATATACACAGACATTCTCTTCACTTTCAATATCTTTGAAACAGATATACTTCCGTGGTTTTAGGTCTTTTTCATTCATTCATTTTTTCCAACAAACATTCATTTACCCATGATAATGTAAATGTACTTTGCACTGCACAGGATTTTGCCTAAGTTTTATCCTACACTTCAAAGTCTATCTTATGATTACATTAATGTGTCCCAGAGAGTTGAGAATTTCTCAATGTTTTTAGGGTAAGAAATTTGGTAACATTTCTAAGGTATTCACAGATTGAATATCTCGTATCACCAAGGTATCTTAATCTGTAATTGTTTATTACAGAGAAAAATGTAAGTTTCCAAAAAAGGTAAGAAAACAAGTTATAAATCCATGGTAAAACCACATTGATATGTTTTCCTCTCTTTAGTGAACAAATATTTATTGAGATCCAAACAAATGCAGAGCATTATGTTAGAAACCATGTGCAGGAGAGAAGCAATATCGAGGAGGTTGGAGAATATAAATTGCGCCATTTCAACATTCCAAAAGAATTTACAACCTAGGGGAATAAAAGATTAAAATGGGTGAAAGGTTAGTTCTGAACGTAAGGTAATATTATTTAGTCAATAAGAATATGCATTTGAATCTAGGTTTCACCAGTTAAACTGGTGCCCTTCATTTGCATTCTTTGAGATGCTTCCTAATCTGCAAAGTGAAAATAAGAATGGTACCTTTCCTATGAGGTTTGAGGATTAAATAAGAAGATGATACTACACTTAGTAGCATGGGTTCCTGCTCTATCCAGGATAATACAAGACAGGCTAGATCACCATTGTTTTTTGTGGCAGAGTAGAACTCCACAGTATACAAGAATGGAAAAACAAGCACCACATGTACTCACCATCAAATTTGGTATTAACTGATCAACACTTATGTGCACATATAGTAGTAACATTCATAGGGTGTCGGGCAGGTGGGAGGGGGGAGGAGGAGATGGGTATATTCACATTTAATGGGTGTGGTGAGCACCGTCTGGGGGATGGACATGCTTGAAGTTCTGACTTGGGTGGGGCAAAGGCAACATACATAACCTAAACATTTGTAGCTCCGTAATATGCTGAAATTAAAAAAAAAAAAAGAAAGAAAGAAAGAAATGGAAAAGAAAATGATACTAACACAATGCTTGGATTTAGTAAGCACTCAGGAAACATCTATTGCAATTAGATGCCAAGTGAGCAATACATACAAGATGATAAGAACTTGGAAATGGAGTAGAGGTACTACAGATCAGAGAAGTCAAGGGAAACTTCAAGCATGATGGACTACTTGAAAGATGCTTAGGCTATAAACAGGCAAAGATGAATGGGATAGTACTGCAGTCTGTTGGAATGGAGTAATAAAGGAAATAAATACATAACATGTTTGCTGGACCGATCTAACTGGAGTAGATGGTGTGGGTTGCAGTTTACTAGGATGTAATATTGTAAAAGAGAGCAGAGGCCAAATTAAGGGGCTTTGAATAGAAGGCTAAATAATCAGTACCTCATAGATAACAAAGAGTAATTGGAGGTTGCTGGTTTTGCATATTTATCAAAAATATTCATGTTCAGAGACTGTGAAAGAGATATAAATAAATGAATATTCACACAAATGTATGGAATTTAGCTTTTGATACCAAACTTCCAAGAATCAAATCTAAGATGGTAATGAAAGTAACTGACCCCTTTAGAAGCATGTTTATGTTTTATAAGCCATGCTTCATAGTTATGTCTCTATCCCATCACATTCCATTTCCATATAAATGTACAGGCTCTTTAACTTTCAGTGAAAAACGTAATAGCCAATCTATTCTTACCTAGTATACCAAACACATGTGGCCTACTGAGGTCTCCAAGTAGAGGAAGATAACACAATTGTAAACAAATTACTTAATAAGTCAACTATGTGTCTAGTCTTGAAAAAAAATGTCTTCAGTGTTACAACACTCCAATTACAAACCAACCATTCTTCAGATCTCTTGAATTAGATAAGCATGCCAAATTAAGTTTCATAATATTAACTAAGTGATTTTAGGGTATACCAAAGATTCCTACATATTTTAAGACTTCTGAAATATTAAAAATAAAAATAATGGAAGTTTAGTTTTAAAATTCTAAAATTCTTAAAAATTTCAAATTCAACACAGACTTCCATGTACTTCATTTCAAATTTTAAAATATTTCTTTTTGCCTGTGATTAACTAAAAGATACTAAAGTATGGCATGTGTGTCCTACAGACATCATACATGGATAAAGAAGCAATTTTTGGTTTTGGTAGAAATTCCTCTGTTATCCTATAATAAAAATTTAGTAGTAAATGTGGAAAATTCTCATGGATCCTCTCTGCCCTGCATTCATTACATTTTTCCTTCAATTTATATGTGATTCAATGCCATACCTAAAAATTGATATAAAAAGATTGTATCTTATATAAATATGGATATATAAAAGCATTTCTCATCTTTTACCACTGAAAATAGCTTTCAACCTCAGTGGCCAGTCTCTTGCAGTTAATGTTAGAACTACCAGGGATAAAATTGTGGTGTAAACTGTTTTTTTATTTTTTATTTTTATTTTTTGGTAACCTCTAAGCCTACTCACTTGTCAGCTACCTGACAAAATGAGGCTGCTTTTTATGGTATCTTAGAGTCTTAGCAGAGAGCTTTGGGCTCAAAACCCAGTTCACAGCATTTCTCTCAGTCAGTCCTAGTAGTCAAGTCCCTGTAGCTTACTGAAATGAATCCAAGGAATTAAATAATACTCCTAAGATTCAAATATATGATGATATCATAAGTTATACCTTGGAAGGCATGGGGACTGAGGGATCCATATTTTAATAGGTATGTTTACAACCAAACCACTTTCACCATCAGGGAAAAAAATTAATTGCTGATTCTAAAAGCCAGAAGAGTATTTGAGGAGAGATCCTTTCCAGAAAAGTCCCTTCAAATCAAATTATTCAGATAACCCATTCATTCTACCAATGAAGTCAGCCCTGCCCAAAGATAAAGAAACCCTGTCTCTACCCCCAATCAAGCATTATGTGAAGGTTAATCACCAATTACCTGGACTCTGCCACCTCTACAAACAGGTCAGAGACACGTACAGGAGGACCTCTGTTCCTATTCAGTTCAGTCCTGAAGCACACTGCGAGGTGAAGTGGGGCCGCAATCCTCAGCCCGGCTGCTATGACTCCATGGCCCACTGCAATCAACCACCGGAAAGGGGTGAGTTATGATTAATACAAAAGGAATCACTCATGTTTGGAAAGTGATTTTAGTTCTTCTTCACCTTCATGGCCAAAATATCAATAAATCCCTGGCATGCTTTGTGTGTGAATAAGTGCTGCAACATGGCAAAGGTTAAATACCACTGATCAGTGAGGTAGGAAGTAGTCCATAACTCTCTTGTGTGCACAGCAACTACTGGTCCCAGAAGTCTCCCACTGGCCGAGGAGCATGCTCTTCAACTCAAAGGCACAGGAATTTTGGAAGGCGCTTGACACAATAGTTGTAACCTGGCAGGGATCATGCCAATAGTTCTAATCATATGGTAGTTGAAACCACTATAAAATACTGCTAGATTATAAAACTTCATGAATGCGATGACTATGCTTTATAATCCATTGTAACATTCAGCATAATCCCTGATGTCTAATGTTTATTGAGCAAATAAGTGAAAAATGGGAGAGACTTGGGAAGGGAGGACCTCTTGGGAGTAGTTAAACCAACTAGATTGTGAATTTTAAACTCGTTTAGCCATCAGGGTCTTTTATGAAGCTGAAATATTCTAAGGCAGCTCAATGGGTAAAACAGAGAAAGGGCAACTGATTGAAGTTTGAAGAAAAGATGGGACGGGAGGGCAGGCACAGTGACTCACACCTGCAATCCTAGCACTTTGGGAGGCCAAGGCAGGAGGATTTCTTGAGGCCAGGAGTTCAAGACCAGCCTGAGCAACATCTGTACAAAAAATAAAAAACAAATTATGTTGGTGGAGCACTTGTAGTCTCAGCTACTCAGGAGGCTAAGGCAAGAGGATCCCTTGAGCCCAGGAGTTTGAGGTTGCAGTGAGCAATGATGATGCCACTGCACTGTAGCCTGGGCAACAGAGCAAGACCTTGTCCCAAAAAAAAAAAACCAGAAACAAAAAAACAATGGGACAGGAACTTCTGGCCCATCTCCTCCCACCTCACTTACTGCTACAAGTTGCCCCTGAGGCACTCCCTGAAGCCTTCAGTAGAGCACAGGTTAAACACAACCACACCAAACTAAATTCTATAACTACAAGAATAAAATTTACCTGGTTTATCATGCCATCCTAGCACATGTCACAGGTCCTGGCACATAGTAAGTACTCAGTAACTATTTATAGAATGCATGAATGCAGAGTTACTACATTTGGGCCATTCCTGTGGCTACGCTGGCTCAGAGCCAGTGGACTTGGGGTACATGTGACTCAGCGAGACACCAGCAGTGGTGGCCAAGCCAGTACCTGTATAACCCTCCCCCCAACTACAGGCATTGTGGCTCAGAGAGTCTTCTTTCACTAGGCGAAAGGAAAGGAAAAAGTTCAGGGGACTTTATTTTGCAACTTGGATACCAGCTCAGCCACAGTAAAATAAAGTACCAAGCAGACTCGTGAAGCACTAAATCCAGTTAGTTCCTGGAAGGCATTTTTGGACCCACCCTGGGCCAGAAGGAAACACGCTGCCCTGAAAAAAAGGACCCAATCCTGGCAGGATTGACCACCTGCTGACTAAAGAGCCCTTGTGCCTTGAATAAATATCAAAAGTAGCCAGGCAATAGTCACCATAGGCTTTGGTGAGACTGGGCTGGCTTCAGGTATGACCTGGAACTGGTGGCCCATGTCACTCCTTCCCCAACTTCAGCACCTAGTACAGAGAGTGAGGAAAAAGAGAGACTTTTCCTGGTAATCCAGGGAATTATCCTGTATCTTATCCAAGTCCATCAAGGCAGTACCACCAGGAGTTTGTAAAAGTCATTCCTGGGCTTGGGACACCCCCAGTGCTGATACAGCTACAGTGATCAAAGACTTAGATCACAACACTCAATTCCCTTTGAACACCTGGAAAGCCTTCTCAAGGATACAAACAAACAAGACCAGACTCCAGAGATTAAAATAAATACCTAACTCTGCAATGCCTAGACATCAACAAACATCCACAAGCATCAAGAACCCCCAGGAAAACAGGACCTCACTAAACAAACTAAATAAGGTACCAGTGACCAATCCTGGAGTAATGGAGATATGTGGCCTTTCAGATGAAGAATTCAAAACAGCTGTCTTTGTCTCTAAAATTTAAGAAAGTAAAATAATTTTTTAAAAAGAAACAAAATAGCTGTCCTGATGAAGCTCAATGAACTTAAAGACAACGCAAGGAAGGAATTCAGAAGCCTATCAGAAAAATTTAACAAAGAGATTGAATGCAGAAATTCTAGAGCTTAATAATTCAATTGACAAATTGAGAAATGCATCAGAGTCTCTCAACAGTAGAACTGACTAAACAGAAGAAAGAATCACTGAGCTTGAAAATAGGCTACTTGAAAATAGACAGAAGAGAAAAAAGAATAAAAAAGAATGAAACACACCTACAAGATCTAGAAAATAGCTTCAAACGGGCAAATCTAAGTATTACTGGCCTTAAAGAGGAGGTAGAGAAAGAGATTGAGGTAGAAGGTTTATTCAAAGAATTAATAAAAGAGAACTTTCCAAACCTAGAGATCAATATTCAGGTACAACGAGGTCATAGAACACCAAGCAGATTTAACCCAAACAAGACTACTTCAAGGCATTTAATAATCAAGCTCCCAAATGTCACAGATAAAGAAAAGGTCCTAAGGGAAGCAAGAAAAAAGAAAAAAATAACATATGAAGGCATTCTAATATTAATACATCTGGCAGCATACTTCTCAATGGAAACTTTACAGGCCAGGAGAAAGTAAAGTAGCATGACATTTTCAAAGTGCTGAAGGAAAAAAACCTTAACCCTAGAATATTATATCTTGCAAAATATCCTTCAAACATGAAGGAGAAATAGAGACTTTCCCAAACAAACAAATGCTGAAGGATTTCATCAACACCAAACCTGTCCTACGAGAAACGCTAAAGGGATTTTTTCAATCTGAAAGAAAAGGACATTAATAACAATAATAAATCATCTGAAGTTATACAGCTAACTGGTAACAATAAGTATACAAATACAGAATACTCTATTGCTGTAACTGTGGTGCATAAACCACTTATGCCTTCAGTAGGAAGATTAAAAGGCAAACTTATCAAAAATAACTACAACAATTTTTTGAAAGATAGTATACAAAGACATAGATGAAACGACAAAAAGTTAAAAGATAGGGGGATGGAGTTAAAGAGTAGAATTTGTGTTAGATTTCTCTTTGCTTGTTTGTAAGCAGAGTTGTCACATGTTTAAAATAATTGGTTATACAATGTTTTTTGCAAGCCTCATGGTAACCTTAAATGAAAACACCTACAACAGATACACAAAAAATAAAAAGGAAGAAATTAAAACACACTACCAGAGAAAATCACTTTTAACAAAGGAAGACTGGAAGGAAGGAAGAAAGAGAGGACCACAAAACAATCAGAAATCAAATAATAACATGGCACTAGTAAGTCCTTACCTATCAATAATAATATTGAATGCAAATGGACTAAACTCTCCAACCAAAAGACCCAGAGTGCTGAATGGATTAAAAAAAAAAAAAAAAAAAAAACAAGATCCAACCCATGTTGTCAGCAAGAAACACACTTCACCTATAAAGACATATATAGACTGAAAATAAAGGGATGGAAAAAGATATTCCATACCAATGGAAACCAAAAATGAGCAAGAGTAGCTATACTTCCATCAGATAAAATAGATTTCAAGACAAAAACTATAAAAAGAAAAGAAGGTCATTATATAATGATAAACAGGTCAATTCAGCAAAAGGATATATTAATGACAATTCTAAATATATATGCACCCAACACTGGAGCACCCAGATATATAAAGCAAATACTAAAGAGCAAAAGACAGAGATACACTCCAATACAATAATCATTGGAGATCTCAACATTCTACTTTCAGCATGGACAGATCATGCAGACAGAAAATGAACAAAGAAACATTGGACTCAATCTGAACTATAAACCAAATGGACCCAATAGATACTTACAGAACATTTCATCCAATAGCTATAGAATACATATTCTTCTCCTCAGCTCATAGAAAATTCCAAAGGATAGGCCATATGTTAGGCCACAAAACAAGTCTTTAAAATTTCAAAAAAAAAACTGAATTCATACCAAATATTTTCTCTGACCACAATGGAATAAAACTAGAAATCAATAAAAATATTGGAAACTGTACAAACACATGGAAACTAAACAATATGCTCCTGAATGACCAGTGGGTCAATGAATAGATTAAAAAAGAAATTTAAAAATTTCTCAAAAGAAATTAAAATGAAAACAAAACATCAAAACCTATGGAATACAGCAAAAGTAGTAGTAAGAAGAAAGTTTATAGCAATAAGTGCATACATCAAAAAAGAAGAAAAGTGTCAAATATACAACCTAATTATGCATCTAAAAGAACTAGAAAAATAGGAGCAAGACAATCCCAAAATTAGTAGAAAAGAAATTATAAAGATTAGAGCAGAAATAAATGAAATTGAAACAAAAAAATACAATCAATGAAATCAAAAGTCAGTGTTTTGAAAAGATAATCAAAATTCACACACTTTTAGCCAGAGTACCTAAGAGGAAAAGGGAAAAGACCCAAATAAATAAAATCAGAGATGAAAAAGGAGACATAAAACTGATACTGCAATAAAAAAATTTAAAAAAACTGATACTGTGGAAATCCAAACAATCATTAAAGACTACTCTAAGCAACTATATGCCAATAAAATGGAAAATCTAGAAGAAATCGATAAATTCCTAGACACATACAACCTACCAAGATTGAACCAGGAAGAAATTACTCAAAACCTAAATAAACCTATAACAAGTAATAAGATAGAAGCAGTAATCAAGTCTCCCATCAAGTAAAAGCTCAAGGTCTAATGGCTTTACTGCTGAATTCTATCAAGCATTCACCGTAGAATTAATAAAAATCCTACTTAAATTATTCCAAAAAATAAAGGGGGAGGGAATACTCCCAAACTCATTCTATGAAGCCTGTAACACCCAGATACCAAAACCAGACAAAGACACACAAAAAAAAGAAAATTATAGGCCAATATTTCTGATGAACACAGATGCAAAAATCCTCAACAAAATACTAGCAAACTGAGTTCAACAACACATTAAAATGATTTTTCATCATGATCAAGTGGGATTCATCCTAGGGATGCAAGGATGTTTCAACATATGCAAATCAATCAATGTGATACATTATATCAACAGAAAGAAAGCCAAAAAACCATATGTTCATTGAGTGCTGAAAAACCACTCAATAAAATTCAACATCCCTTCACCATAAATACTCTCAAAAAAAACTGGGCATAGAAGGAACTTACCTCAGAATGATATAAGCCATATATAACAGACCCACAGTGACTATCATATTGAATGGGGAAAAACTGAAAGCCTTTCCTCTAAGATCTGGAACAAGACAAGGATGCCCACTTTCACCACTGTCATTCAGCATAGTACTGGAAGTTCAAGCTAGAGCAATCAGACAAGAGAAAGAAATAAAGGGCACCCAAATTGGAAAGGGAGAAGTCAAATTATCCCCATTTGCAGATGATATGATCTTATATCTAGAAAAACCCAAAGACTACACACACACACATACACACACACACACAGTTAGAACTGACAAATTCAGTAAAGTTGCAGGATACAAAAAGCATTTCTACATGCCAACAGTGAACAATCTGAAAAAGAAACTAAGAAAGTAATCCTATTTACAATAGGAAGTGAAAGCTCTCTATAATGAAAACTATAAAACATTGATGAACAAAAGTGAAGAGGACACGAAAAAATGAAAAGATATTCCATTCTCGTGGATTGGAAGAGTCAATATTGTTGAAATATCCATACTACCCAAATCAATCTACAGATTCAATGCAATCCCCATCAAAATACCAATGACATTCTTCACAGAAATAGAAAAAGTAATCCTAAAATTTATATGTAATCACAGAGGACCCAGAATAACCAAAGCCATCCTGAGCACAAAGCACAAAACTGGAAGAATTACATTACTTGATTTCAAATTAGAGTACAGAGCTGTAGTAACCAAAACAGCACAGTATTGGCATAAAAACAGACACACAGACCAATGGAACAGAGTACAGAACTCAGAAATGAATCCATGCATTTATAGTTAACTTATCTTCGACAAGTTGCCAGGAACATACAGCGGGGAAAGGACACTCTCTTCAATAAATGATGCTGGGAAAACTGGATATGCAAATGCAGAAGAATGAAACTAGACCCTTATCTCTCACCATATACAAAAATCAAATAAAAATGGATTAAAGACTTAAATCTAAGACCTGAAACTATGAAACTACTAAAAGAAAACATTGAGGAATGCTTCAGGAAGTCTGGGCAAGGACTTCTTGAGTATTACCCCCAAAGCACAAGCAACCAAAGCAAAATCGGATAAATGGGATCATATCAAGCTAAAAAGCTTCTGCACAGCAAAGGAAACAATCAATGAAGAGACAACCCACAGAATGGGAGAAAAATATATGCAAACTACCCATCTGACAAAGGGACTAATAACTAGAATATACAAGGAGCTCCAATAACTCAACAGGAGAAAATCAAATAATCCAATTAAAAAATGGGCAAAGCATCTGAATAGATACTTCTCAAAAGAAGACATACAAAGCTGGAGAAAAAATGGCGGATTAGGGATGACCTCCTGGCTCTCTGCTCCCTGAGTGGAAGGTGCAGAACATGGACACCCACGCGCGAGTGAGGCGCTCTCCCGAAGGATCAGCTTCGTGAATCTACAGAGAAGCAGCGAGGGACAAGCAGTGCCCGGGAAAAACAAGGTGAAGTGGAGAAACGACCGCAAATACCGGAGAGCGCGGGTCAAACAGTGGGGAGTGCAGCTCGGGTCGGCCGCGCCTGTCGGCGGGCTGGCCCGGGCAGTGA
>RJWJ010040395.1:0-13993 GCA_004363605.1 Indri indri
CAGGGTACATAGTCCAGCGTGGGCAGTCCAGGGTACATAGTCCAGGGTGGGCAGTCCAGGGTACATAGTCCAGCGTGGGCAGTCCAGGGTACATAGTCCAGGGTGGGCAGTACGGAGTACACAGTCCAGGGTGGGCAGTCCAGGGTACATAGTCCAGGGTGGACAGTCCAGGGTGGGCAGTACGGAGTACATAGTCCAGGGTGGGCAGTCCAGGGTGGGCAGTGCGGAGTACATAGTCCAGGGTGGGCAGTCCAGGGTACATAGTCCAGGGTGGGCAGTCCAGGGTACATAGTCCAGGGTACATAGCAGTCCAGGGTGGGCAGTCCAGGGTACATAGTCCAGGTGGACAGTCCAGGGTACATATCAGTCCAGGGTG
Source organism: Indri indri (assembly GCA_004363605.1). NCBI lineage: Eukaryota > Metazoa > Chordata > Mammalia > Primates > Indriidae > Indri > Indri indri. The sequence goes on from RJWJ010040395.1 coordinate 377, forward strand.
GACAGTCCAGGTTGGGCAGTACGGAGTAGTGTCCCTAGTGGACCAGGAATGTGGCATCCTAGAGGGTCTTTTCACTGTGTAAAGTGAATGGAAGTTCAAAGAAGAGAAATCGTGGGTGGGCAATAAACATTAAACTATTTCCAACTTTGCTAGTAGGTACGGAAATGTAAATTTAAGGGAACCATTTTTCTCTTGTCAGATTGGCAAAATTGTAGAACTTTATAACATCTAGTCCTGACAAAGATTTGGGGAAATGGCACTTTCATACATTGCTCGTAGGAGTGCGAATCGCTGCAGTCTTTTTGGAAAGTATCCCTTGGTTTCTGTTAAAATTAAAAATATATCTACTTTTTCATCCAATAATGTCACACTGGGTTTTGTGTCTTTGTTGAACAAATGAATCTATCTCAAAGAATAAAAGCCACTGGGCATAGTAGCTCACACCTGCAATCCCAGGAAGATCGCTTGAGCCTAGGAGTTTGAGACTAGCCTGGGCAACATAGAAAGACCCTGTCTCAAAAAAAAAAAAAAGAAAAGAAAAAGAATAAAAGCACCCACATTTTGGAAGATAAATGTAAGGATGCCATTTGCATATATATCACTTTGCAATATGCCTGCTTATAATCCATCCATAATACATAAGACTCTATGTATTCTCCATTACGAACTTTAAAGTAGTTTTCTCCAGTCATAAAAAGCAAAAAGCCAGTAGGAGTACTGCTCAGTATTACCATATATGTTTATGTACATATATGTGTACATGTATAATATGTGTACACACATGTAGATATATGTATATGTATATGCTCAAATTTTGGAGGGCTAAGCTTTGACTTCTGGAGAGGGAGTTCCTCTAACGCTGCGTAACTCGCCACCCCAAAGTGTATGTAGCATTTAAACGGTGTCAGCAGCATCTGTTCTGCTCACAAACTTGCCCTTTGGGCCCGGCTCAAACGTTAACTTGCCCTTGTCCACAGAGCTGGAGCTGGGTGCTTGAGTTCAGGGTGCTGTCCCGTGAGGGCTCCTGACTCACAGTGTGGCTGTAGGGTCGAGAGACACCCACAGCCAAGTGCCCAGCTCCCCACACCTGCTGAGTCTCCCTCTGTCCTCATGGGGCCTCCGGTCTGGGGCTCCGTGTGCTGGACACGGCCTCTGTTGCTGCAGAACCAGGTGGGGCTGTGCTGCTTTTCCTGACCAGCCTCGAGCCACCCAGCATTCCTCCTGCGACACCGTGCCTGTGGGGCGGTCACCGACCTGCCCGGGTTTGAGGCAGGATGGGCTCTGCCTCTTTTCTGGGAGTGGGAAGGGCTAGAAAAGCAGTGGGACTGGAATCCCTGCTGGCCATTTTTTGAGATGTGTTGAAACAAAGGCTAAAGTTAAACATTATTTTTGTTGAAGTACAACAGAAGGTTTTGCTTTGTACTGTTCGCAAATGTCAGCAAATTAGGACTCAAGTGATGCCAGGGATTTTGTTTAGTGACCCTGCCCGTGTGTGCCCCGATGCTTCACTCTAGTCAGCGTCCCCCTGTGTGAGAGTGAGGGCCTGGGGGTGGAGCACGGAGAGCAGGCGACATGCAGGTCCTTGCACTGTCATCGCAGGGTCTGGAGGCGGAGCAGGCAGGGGCAGCAGGGCAGGCTGGGGCAGTGGGGCGGCTGCCCCACCTGAGCAAGCCTGTCTCGGGGCACCTTGTATCCTCTCGCTGCTCTTTTTTCCACCTTCCCACCTTTTCTGTTTGTGGCAGAGGGCTACTGATGGCCCTCCAGTGACTGGTGGGTTGTTTCTCAGGGTTTGCTAACACCATGGACAGTGCTGGGAAGAAGTAATATGGGCCATTTCAGATTTGGGGAACACCCGTGATTAAAGGGCTTTCCGTGGAGAATCTGGGAGGCCAGGGCTCACACTCCGAAGGCGGGACAGCGGCTCAGTCGTCAGGGTGGGCTGGGCGGTGTGGGGAGAGGAGGACGTCTGAGTGGGCCTCGCCCGTGACCCACACTATCCACACATCCACCACCAACTTCTGGGTTAAAGATTCTTCTGTGCAGGTTTGGCAGAGTGTATGTTGTGTAACGATCGATGAGAAATGTATGCTGTTTTAAATGGACTTTTTCATAATTGGAAAAGCAAATTGTTTACACAGGTATTCTCATAAAATTGTGTTTCAGGAATAGACTCATCTCTGCAAGCAGAGAATAGAACCCCTGGGCCTGCACAGACCACGGTTGCTGCACCCAAACAGCACAAGTCTCGGCCCACCAACTCACGGGATGAGCGCTTCCGGTCAGGTAGGCTCATGGCCTAGGTAGTGAGGAGGGCAGGTGGGCCTGGCACTCTTAGACTCTGGTCACGAAGGCTGTCAGGTATTTTTTCTTTGCTGAAATACCTGCCCGAGAAATTATTTTCAGTTGAGCAATAATGTACATAACACTTTTCAAGAAAAACATTTAACCTTCGCATAACCACAGTCAGTTTTAATGTATCCTATAGCTTAAGTGTTGTTTTCTTAAAGGATGCCCACTAAAATCTCTGGAGAAATCTTCTCCCACTCTCACTAGAATAATTTCTTTAAACATTCTTGTACATTTTTCCACCTAGAGCTTTGGGGTTGGTATTAGTAATTTTCGTGCCTGTGGAACAGCTTTACTACTAGGTATAGGTGTTTTAGTATTTCTTTTTCTAATTTTGGAGGTTTCTTTCATTCTGTTTGGCAGTGCTTTTATGAATATTTAAATTTGTGTCTGATATTTTATTTGAATTATCAGAATGCCCACTGGAAAAAATTCATTTTTTATGTAAGTTATATATTAAGTTTGGAGCACTTTATTTAACAAAATTTCTACCACTTTATAATTGTATATTTCCTTTATATTTAAGATCTTTTAATAAGGCTTTTTCAGAAAAACTTTCAACAGGGATAAAAAAAAATGGTCATTTTTAAGAATGTCCAAAAAGGACATTAAGATTTTAAATGTTTTCTCAACATGGGAATATGAAAAAATGGTCTAAGAAATATTTGACCAGATAATTTCTTACCAATTTGATATACATTTATAAAAAACCTTTTCACATGAAAAAGTTCTTTTCTGCATATAAAAATAACATATGCTTAATATTAAATGTATGTAAAATATTATACCAAGTTTAAGGACAAAGGTAAAAATCCCATGAAATCTCTGAATGCTGAGACAGCTGCCCTCAGAATACCACCGAGCACTGTTTTCTTCAGCCTGGGTGCAGATAACATGCACGTGTACACGCACTTTCCATGAACAGGGCCATAGGAAAGGCCGCCTGCCTTCCCCTCTCCCCACATTGTCCCCCCAACCCTGTCCACACTCGTGTAACTGCTGCTGGTAAGCTTGTTTCTGCCCTTGTGAGCCTTGTACTAGGTATGTTCTTTATTGTCTAATACAAGTCCATACCATAAATATCATGTGCCAGTATTTTCTCCCAGGGTGTGGTTTGTCTTTGTATTTCCTTAAAATGTCTTTTGAAGAGCAGAAGTTTTTAATTTTGATTAAGTCTAAGTTATCAATTTTTAAAAATTGATTGTACTTTTTTTCTTATGTCTAAGAAATTTTTGCCTAACCCAACATCACAACAAAGATCTCTCTTGTGTTTCATTGTAAGTTTTTTTTTTTTTTTTTGAGATAGAGTCTCACTCTATTGTCCAGGCTAGAGTGCAGTGACATCATCACAGCTCACTGTAGCCTCTAACTCCTGGGCTCAAGCGATCCTCGTGCCTTAGCCTCTTGAGTAGCTATAACTACAGCCGCATGCCACTATGCTTGACTAATTTTTAAATTTTTTGTAGAGATGGGGTCTCACTATTGTCCCGGCCGGTCTTGAACTCCTGGCCTCAAGTGATCCTCCTGCCTTGGCCTCCCAAAGTGCTGGGGTTATAGGCATGAGCCACTGTGCCTGGCCCATTGTAGAAGTTTTATAGTTTTAGGTTTTACCCTTATGTCTATGATCTGATATTTAGTTAATTTTAGTATAAGTGCAGGGTGTGAATCAAAGTAGTTGTTCTTTTTTTTTGCATGTAGATATCCAATGCTTCTTGCACCATTCCTTAAGAAGACTGCCTTCTCCAGTGAATTCCCTATGCACTTTTTTCCTAAAAGCAGTTGCATGTATATGTGCATATATTTCTGGACTCTCTGTTCTATTAATCTATTCATCTATCTTTAAGGCAAAACCGTGCTTCTCTTAATGATTATACCTTAATCATAAGTGTTGAAATCAGTAGTGTTAGTCCTCCAGTTTGTTCCTTATCCATGTTTTTTTCTCTTTATCACTGTGCAATGGACTGAATTGTGTCCTTCCCAAAATTCACATATCGAAACCCCTCAACCCCAGTGGGATGGTGTTTGGAGCTGGGGCCTTTGGGAGGTGATTAGCTTGAGATGAGTTCATGAGGGTGGAGCCCTGACTCTGGGATTAGTGCCCTTGTAAGGACAGACATCAGAGAGCTTGGCTTCTCCTGCACCCCATCACCATCTGAGGACACAGGGAGAAGGCAACATATACAAGCCAGGAGGAGAGACCTCACCAGAAACCAGGCATGCTGGCTCCTTGATCTTGGACTTCCAGCCTCCAGAACTGTGAAAAAATAAATTGTTGTTGTTGAAGGCACCCAGTCTGTGGTCTGTGGTATTTTGTTACGGCACCGAGCAGACTAAGACACAGTGGTTTTGAGTGATTTGGTTATGATGTGCTGGTGTAGTTTTCTTTTGCTTATGCTTGGGGTTTGTTGAGTTTCTTGGATCTATTGGTTTATATCCCATCATGTTGATATTGTCTAAGTGTTCAGTGCTGGGTTGTTTTGTGTACACTTATGTTTTTCTTTTTTTCTAAGACAGCACTGTGGGGGTCATAGCTATGTCCATATCTGTTGAGGCCTCCCGGGTTTGTCTCTGGCGCTCCCGTTTTGTTGTGCGCCTTCTTGCATGAGCATTTTCAGTTGAGTCCTTACGTGTCAATGCTTTTGAAGCATTATATGTCTGCATGTTTAAATAATTTAGCTGGATCTAAAATTCTACGTTCAATCCTTTTTCCTTCCATACGATGTTGCCTTCTTGTACCTGGTTACTATTATTGTCAGCCTGTTTCTTAATCCTTCAAGGTGATTTGCTCTTTTTCTCTAGAAGCTTTTAGAATTGCCTTTTCCATAAATTTTATTTCAATTAGATGTGAATTTTTCATCTTTCTTGATTAGCACCCTACAAGCCATTTAAATGTAAGGTTTTAAAATGTTTTAAAACATTTGTTAGGGAAAATTTTAAACACATGCAAAAATGGCCATCATAGCATGATAGTGCTGGACCCACTGTGCAGCTGCGCCAGCTCTCGGCCATACTCAGTCCTGGCTTCATCCAGGCCCCGCCTACTTCCTCCCTTCCCACGGAGTTCCAAGCAAATCTCAGACAGGCTGTTTCATTTAGATGTCATAACATTCTTGGTCTCTTATCTGAAGAGAAAGTATTTCTAAAAGATAATGCCATTAGTACAAAATAATTAACAATCATTCCTTAATATCAAATATCCAGCCAATGTTCAAGTGGCTTTTTAAAATCAAGTTTATTTGGACCCAGGATCCAAATAACATCTGCACGTTGTGGCTGGATGATGCGTGTTTTCTGGGCCCTGTTTGTGCGGTGGCTCCTCCATCGTGTAGCCCGCTGTGCTCCTTAGCTGGCCAGGCTTGACGCGAGTCCGGCTGGGATTTCCAGCCACTCCGGAGACTCCACAGCGGGTGCCCCGCATCCCTGTCACATCTGACTCTGCCCCTCATCGTGTGATGCACTTGGTTCCTAGATCTGTTGTTTCCTCAGGGCTACAAATGGCGAAACCCAGATTCTGCCATTTCTTCTTTATTCAAAGGCTGGAATACTTCCGTAAAGAAATACCTCCCTTCATCCACTACTTAGTACAGGAAAGTTGAGATAAATATTTAATTCTTTCCATTTATTTACTAGTTTTAAAAATAATGGGTTGGATCACTGACATCTGCCTATGGCAACCAATTAATTTTGTTTCCTCTTTTCCTTTCCTTTCTTTTCTTATATCTTCTTTTAGTATCATATCTGATGTTTCAATCCCTTATAACATTTGTCCTTATCGATATTCAAATTTTCCCATCCTTGGCCATTGGGAAGCTCTTTGAATTGGCTCGTGTTGTTTGTTTGACCATGTCCTTGTTGGCTGTTAGGATAAGATGCTCGAGTCTCATCCTGGGCATCTCCTTCCCTGCCTTGGAATCTGCCATTTCTCAGGGTTTTTAAGATGAGGATGGTGTTTTACGACCACAGGCACTGGGGCTGTGATTGCTGTCGGGCTGGTTATTGTTTGTAGACAGTTTAGCACACGCAGGTAGCACACACTTTTTAAAGATAAAACGCCACATTCATGTGCAGTGACATCATCCATTCAGATTCAGGACTGCAGCGTCCTTACCTCCTTCACCTGCGTTCATGTCTCCTCTCCCTCAGGAGCGTCCTGGGCTCCAGGGCAGGTGGAATCAGATGACCACGTGCTCTTCATTTGCTGTGTCCCACGTGACTCACAGAACACCTCCGTGTGGCAGTGCCCACTGCCATCAACAATGCGACGACAGAGTTGGACAGTTTTTATGCAGTTCTTTTTGTCCTTAGTAGATATTTCTGGAGAAACAGGTTGGACAGTCTAAGTGCAGTGTTTTAGCATCAGCTGGAATGGTTGAAGCCAACAGCTGGATATAGGCTCATTTGTTTCGGTTTATTTTCAAATTTGGGGATTTATTTTTTTATTTAGTTTTGATTTATGACTATGGACATATTTACATGGTTCCAAAATCAAATCTGCAAACAAAAGAATATTTAAAGAAATCTAGAACCAACACACATTGATGGACAGATAGGCAGAGCTTCTATTCCTCTTACACCCAATGAAAACAAACAGAAACATGAAACTTAATTTGTTATTTCATAATCAACCCTGTAAAAAGTATTTTTACTGCTTTTCTTTCTATGTAGATATCCACACTGAAGCTGTGCAAGCAGCTTTGGCCAAATACAAAGAGAGGAAGATGCCTATGCCTTCGAAAAGACGCTCTGTTCTCGTACATTCATCTGTGGAAACCTACACCCCTCCAGGTATTGAGAAACAGTGTCAGGAATGGCTTTTATGGGTGTTTCACAGGACTGATGTTAAAATATTTATCGCTCATTGAGTTAGAATATCCTTCTGGCCTATAGTATAGATTTGGAAAATTTGGGGATTATAAGTATTTGTAGATGTGCATATTTCTTACCTAAAAACCTGTGGTCTACACAGTATTATTCTTACCCAAATGGATACTTGCTTTCTACAGGACTTTTTGGTCGATTTTAATGTTTTTTACTAGGATGCTGTTTATGTCTTTTAGTGAAGAGAAGAACCTAAAATAAGCACTTAGTGCAATGATAAAGCTTCCTAAATTAAGAATTTTAAATTATTCTCATCTTATTACCTATTATTTACTATGTTGTTACCAGGACTTCAGTGGGACATAAGAGTATTGGGAGAGTTTTCGGTTCACGTTGTTGTTGTTACCATTAGGAATGAAAACTTTTATGTGAAGTTTCTTTTCAGCAGTAGTGTATTTTAAGCTTCCTGTTAAATTGTACCAAGGTGTTGGTAATATCTAATGACTTCACATCTGTGAACTTCTATTGCTGCTTACTGCGTTATTAAGTAACAAAATAGTGACGTTCATGTTTGGTTTGATACATTTGGAATTACTACACAGTAAAAAACAAATGCATAATATTCACAAGATGATTCAGTGGTTTTGGTAACGCTTTCTTCCTTTAAAAAAAAAAGATGTTTGTTATTAAAAAAAATCTTAGAAGTAGCTGTCAAATTATTATTTCTAATAAATACAGCTATAGACATTATCCACTTGTAAAACAATTTTTTAATAATTATAAAACCCATAATAAAACACACAGTCATGCTGACTTGATGGAACCTTAATTCGAAGATAATTAAACAGTTGTCTCAGGGAAGGAATTCTTTCTAGAGGTAATTCACTTGATTCCCCTGAGAGGATGCATGTGGACAGGGCCATGGTCTCCCCTCCCCTCCCCGGCCACCATGGTGCCTCTGGGGCTCGTGCAGTGGCCAGGACACTGCACCTACACTGCCTCCCGAGGTGTGGGGTTCGTGCGCTGGCTCACCCTGGGGAATATTGGGGCTCAGGGTGGATGTACTGTAGCAGCGCTGGACGTCCACAGAACACTTGCCAGTCGGGGACCACTGAGATACACGCCGAAGCTGTTGAGGCGACCAGAGGCTTTCTTCACGCCTGGCGTGTGGTGCCCCATGGCTGAGTTCTCCCTGGTGCGCTGGGGCTCGTGGAGCCATTTTCCCCACAGTAGGGTTCCTGACATGCCCTCTAGATTGAGGGTGACCTTTGAGGTGCCTGCTTGGCCACGTCTGGGCAGAGCTGTGCCAGATGCACAGAAGCTACGCACAGGCCTGGGAGGCTCCGGTGCACGTGGGAACTCCGTCCTCCTCTGGACTCATTCCTACATCATGCCTGTCATCGTTATTTTAACCACAGACACGTCGTCTGCCTCAGAAGATGAGGGCTCTTTACGGCGACCTGGGCGACTCACCTCCACTCCGCTCCAGAGCCATCCCAGCGTCGAGCCCTGGCTCGACCGGGTCGTTCAGGGCTCGTCCACCTCATCCTCCGCATCCTCCACCTCATCTCACCCGGGAGGGAGACCCGCTGCTGCTCCCAGTGCCACCACCACGCCGGGGGCCGCCGCTGCCACCGCACTCGCAGGCCTCACAGCCCACGCCCACATAGGTCAGTAACGAGCTGCCGTGGCCCCCGTGCCAGCACAGCAGAGCCAAGAGTGCCCAGGACAGACAGGTGCTGCGCCCTGGCAGCAGCACCGTTCCTCTGCATGGAGCAGGTGGAGAGCACCTGAGTGGTGGTGCCTCCCTGCACAGTTAGCTGCAGGCCTGAGCTCTCTGAGCTGCTGAGGTCACGCAGCCCAGATATCTCACATGGCTCATCTGCCTGAGACATTGACCTATTTTCAGCTTTAAAATTGCACTTGAACGGGGGTAATATTTGGTTAATGTGTCTTCTAGATTAAATCTTTGGCCTTTTGGACAGTACAGTTCTGTTGCTAAACTTTTCCCCATCAAGACCCACCTCTTTTTCATCTGGAAAATGTCCTTTTGGTAACAAAGTAGTTTAGCAGTCCTAGGTCCTCCTGGCATGTGGGCCTCCCCCAGGGTCCCCCAGAAGTATGTGTGGTGATTCTGCATGTTGTGTCGCCCCCTTCCTGCTCTCGTGGCTGCACAGGTGGCAGGTGCAGGGCAGGTGGTTGTGACTGTCACCCTTTACCTGGCTGCCCTCGATTGTCTCTGCCTTTCCTCTGGGACTTTGTCCACAGCTGCAGGGCCGTCAGTGGTTTCTGCCCCTGGGTGGGGTTCGGAGGCAGAGGGCTGGAGCTGCAGCTGTGGCCGGGCCCTTCTTCCTCCAGATACCAGGATAGACAACCCTTCAGCCTGGAAAGATGTCAGTGAGAACTACTCACAGAGATTCATGGATCTTTTCCAAATCATTCAATCCTTTGAATTACATTCATCTTAGAAAAGAAAAAATGCCAACCTTTCATTATTTCAAATCTTGTATATTAACAAAAATAGTAGTGTAGTTAGCCACATGTAGCTGGCACGTGAAGCCCACATACATTCTTGCGCTCATACCTTAAAATACAGTCAGTGTTACTGAAGACTCATCTCAACTGCCTCCTCTTTCCCAGATGAGTAAGGAGGACAAAAAGTTGGGTAATTGTAACTTGCTTGAGATCACACAGCTGGCTTAGTGGTGGAGCCAGGGCTAATACCAATTTTCTTGATTCCTGTTTATTTTCTTTGCTTTTAGTTGCTTTTCTGCCAAAAGTGAAACAGTGAGCACTGCAGTGCACCCATGACAGGCTGGTGTTTGTGGTGGGGTCCTCACAGGCCACACTGGGCTCACGTGCTGTGCTACTTCTGTGTGAATCTTGGTCACCGTTTGGCTGGATTGGGGGCCAGCCGGGCATGTTCAGTGGCCCATGGCTTCTGCCTCAGCATCCTCTGGGGAGCACGTGCCGTTGCTCTGCACTGTTTATTCATTTGAGTCAATACATGCACTCTGCATGTTTCTGTTGAACATGTGTCTTTCTCCTGCGACATAAGTCCTAGGTGAAAACTCAACGATGCTCACTCTGCCTGCACACCCTGCTTCCAGCTCATGGAGGAACTGCCAAGACTGACAGGGTAGCGGGAGAAAGCAGCATTTTCCATGGGAAAGCCCCTTTGGAAGACCGCCTGCCTACTCGTTCCTGTAGCTTTCCTGGGTGTCCTGCCTATGGCCAGGGGCTGCCGCCCTCCTTTCCTCAAGGAGGTTTACAGCCCACAGCTTGATTTTCCTTCTCTGCTCATCATGGTGATTTAACTTAATAGACATACGCAGTCGACTCCAGTGTGAGGAAAACAGTGGTGTTTGAATGTTCTGTTCCCTTACCTCTGCTTCCTGAAGCTCCTCCTCGGTGAGGTGGTGTGGGAAGGCAGGCGGAACAGCTATAGTCTCAGGTTGTCAGCATCGGAAGCTGTCTGAACACCGTCTCCTGGTGTGTTGGAAATAAAAGCATATTTGGCATGAAAAATTAGCCACAGTTCAAAATGTTTAATCATACAGCCCTCAGCTTTCCAGTGGTTGTGGGGTGTCTTTCAACAATGCACTTAACTCTAACGTGAGTTTGAATTAGATGTTTTCATTCCCTGAAAAGGACCTGGCTGTAAATACTAAAATATAGGTTTATTACCCACATTGATGCCTAACTTCTACAAATGTAACTGTAGTGATCTCTTCATTTCTCGTTTGCTTGTCCTAGCACAGAAATTTTAATTCTGGTAAATTTTTTTAAAATCTTAACTCAGGTTCTATTTAGTACCTTACTATAGATTGTAGTTTTCATATGCTAAATGTTTGGTGGACATATTTGATTTGAATTTCTAAATTTCAAAGTACTCAACTTTCCTCTCCTTATTCCAGAAATCATCTTTTGTTTTAGTTTTTAAACTAGATAATTCTTCAGTTTGAACTAAGAAAAGAACTGTGGAAAAAGGAAGAATATTTTAAGTAAAAAGTTTGACATAGAATATAATAGGTAAAGGTAATTTTAAAAAAATGTATTATTTTTGGTTTTGGATTAAGGAAATCAAATATATTCAACATTTTGACATAATTAAAAATACCTATATGTAAAAGCAGTACTTATAGTAGTTCATTTTTATTTTGATGTAGTTTATTTTTATGCAGCTATTTTTGAAACTGCTTTGTAGTGTGTAAGTTACCATGCATTCCTGTTTTTCCATGTGCTTTTAAAATCGTTTATTTTTTTTGCTAGATTTGGAAGAGTGAGGAAACTTCTTTTTAAATTAAAGAACCTCCTGATGGACATACTTTAAAATGCTGATCTGATCAGCATCAAGCTTTTTCAAGAGTTGTGAAAACTGTGTCATTAAAGCTTTAGATTTTCCCAGAACGTATATTCTGCTATGTAAATAGTGAGTTTGTGTTTTGCTTCCGTATAACTAACTTCACCTTTCTACATATCTAAAAAGTTCGTACTTTGTATTGTATGTAGGTTGATGAGATGATAGATGATCAGAATTTGGACATTTAAGGCGTTAGAGTGCCACAGTGGGACTGGCAGGCGCATTCGTTAAACAGTTCACCAGCCTCCGCCAACACAGATGAGTGTGGGTTCCCACAGGTGGACAAGTGTCTGCACTCAGTGTCGTGGTGGAGCACGATTTCTGACAGTCACACAGACTGGTGCCTTTCCTGGTGGTAGACCCAATTATAACAGTAATTCTCATAGTAACGTGCAGTTAGCCAGCATTCTGAACAGGTCAGCATGCGGTGCAGTGAAAATTAAACACAAAAGTGTACATAATCAGACAACGGACAGAGTGATTTTTAAACATGTTCTATATCTGATGTAGTCTCTCTTTGAATGTTACACTAATATAGTCTACTTTAAGAATTTGATTGTGGTCTCTTAGTTTTGCAGATATTTTTAACTGGCAGTGGGGACAGTTTAAATTTTGTAGTCTTATTCTTTGAGGCCTGCAAAGGTGTGGCCTCCAACCTACTTTTCTGGGGGTTGGGAGTCTGCCTGTTTGTTCATAATGTAACAAAAAATGTTCCAGTGACAACTGATTTCAGATTTGTTTCTGCTTTCTTGACGGGGAGTTTCTAAAGTAAACTCTCCTCAGGCTGCTGTGGTTTACTCTGCGCCTGTCTCTGCTCTAGCTGGTGGTGTTCAGTCTAGATGCAGTTAAAAATCGAGTCACCCGTGCACACAGATCTCCAGACAGCACGTCTGGGAGTGCACAGGTCCCAGTATGCCTTTGGTCAGCCAGGAAAACAGAATTAATCAGAATACCACACTCCCCACTTAGAGCTCAGCTAGTGAAGCTTTAGACTAATGGGGTTTGTATGCAGTTTAATACTTGTGTGACTTACGGCCACTTTCATTTTGGGTGTTTTCCAAAAGCAGATCTTCACTCTGCCCCTCCCGACGTCACCACGGGCCTCGTGGAGCATTCACATTATGAGCGTCCACAGGTGGCTTCTGTGAGAGGTGTTCCTCGGGGGTGCGGCGGGAGCGTCCTGGAAACGGCAGATGGTGAGCATGCCTCTTTCTCATTTTGAAACAGCAGAGCACAGACTCTGTCTTCCGGTACTGTGTGTTCACTGCAGCAAACCTCAGCCAGCCACCAGTGTTAACCAGTCACCGGCAAGTTTCTGCATGTAGATCCAGTGTGGCAGTCAGTGTGAACACACGCACTGTACCTGCCACAGAACCGTCCCCCTCACTCTTGTCCTGCAGCCTTTGGACTTGTCACAGCAGACGTCATGGCTGACCGGGTGCAGGCTCAGAGACATCAGTGTGATTTTCACAGTGTCCTCATTATGCCATTATTTTTGAAACAGTTTTCAATGTCTTTTATCAGAATCATGTTAAATTTTTTCCCAAAGTACCAATTTAAATCACAGAAAAATTCAGAGGAGCTCAGATCGAGGACCTTGCTGTATGTTGTGATCCTCCTAAAGAGCGTGTCCAATTTAGCGCAGTCTTTCATCTCCTTGTCAGATGCAGAAGAAAACTGCTGAGGCAGCATGAGAAGCTGTATGTGGTTTAGACATGTTTTAAGCTTAATTAAGTGTAATTGACATATAATGAACGGCACATATTTAAAGTGTACAATTTTAAAAGTTTTCAGATATTTGTACATCCATGAGAGCATCACTACAAGATAGTGACCGTACCCAGCACTCCCAGAAGTGTCCTGGTGTTCCTGGGTAGTCCCTCCCTTCGGCTCTTTCCGGATTTGCCCCACCCCTTCAGGCAACCACTTACTTTCGAACACTGTAGATTAGTTTACATTTTCTAGAATTTTATATAAATCCAATCATACAGTATTTACTCTTGTTATCTGGTGTCTGCCCTTCTGCATAATTATTTTAAGATTCGTTTATCTTGTGTCAATAGTTCATTCCTTTTTTTTTTTTTTTTTTT
>RJWJ010040396.1:0-13992 GCA_004363605.1 Indri indri
GTGGACAATGCAATACCCACCCTGTTTGATCAAATTTGCAGTAGAGCATTACACACAATTCCCCCAATTGGCCAATTCAGAACCACCTACCTGGTCAGCTTCAAAAAGTGGCCCTGCTCAGACCCCACCCAGAATCAGTGCTTGGAGCTGTCTTTGGTGCAGAGCTGGGCTTGGGCATATTTTAGGAAATGTTCCCCAACCATCTCCCCTGGCATTATTTCTCTCCTAAGGGGCTCTTCTACACATTTTATTCTAATTATTCCCCATGATATTATAATACTGCAGACATACAGCGTATCTGTTTACGGATTGTACACAAACGTGTGTTTACACATTGAAAGAATAATAAGGTTTTATTCCCCCAAGTACAAATTTTCACCCCGTCGGGGGTAATACCGTCCCTGTTGAAAATGCTTACCTAAGAAGTCCTGAAACTTCCCCATTTCTTAAAGCCAGCTAGTATTTCATGTGCTTACCAAAGTACATTCACTCACACACTAGAAATAAAAGAAATATCCCTAAAAATGTGGGATCAAAATAATACCGCATTATTAAAGGGATTCGAATAAAATATAAGAAAGAAAAGGAGTGAAATGAGTAAATGTTATCTTTGGAATAATATGTTCCTCCTGTAATGGAGGAAAAGAATGCCCCAATTTGATAATATATGTACAGAACTTAGAATATTGCCCAGTGTACTGTAGGCAGCAAAATAAAGTTTCGTTCTGAATGTTTCACCATCATTATTATTGGCCATATTCAGACTCGCCTTCCCCTACAAGCCCCATCCCCAACTCCAACTCCGTCCTACCATTTGAGGCTCCTGGCACTTTCTTTCTCCCAAGACACCCAAAGCTTGGAGTCTCTATGTCATTTCTCAGCACAGGAGCTGCTACGGTCTGAATGTCCTCTGCTATGGTTGGAGCATGTCCCTTCCAAAAGTCAGGAGTTGCCAATAGGCCTAGTAAGAGGTAATTAGGCCATATGGATCCCTCCCTTGTGCATGGGATCAATCAAGTCCCTTATAAAAGACGCTTCCTGCAGCATTCAGCTGTCTTGCACTTCTGCCTTCTGCCATGTACGCACACAGCCTACGTCCCCTCCAGAGGATGCAGCAACTGGGCACAGTCCTGGAAGCAGAGGGCAGTCCTCACCAGAAAGAGAAACCTGCCAACACCTTGATCTTGGACTTCCCAGCCTCCAGAACCGTAAGAAATAAATGTCTGCTTTTCCCAAATTTCCCAGTCCTAGTTATTTCATTACATCACAACAAAGGGACTAAGACATTTCCAAAATGTAGGTGTTGAATCTTAGTGCCCATTGTGGTGGTATTAAGAGGTAGGGTTTTGGGGGAGGTGCTTAACTCAAGAGGGCTCTTCCCTTGTGAGTGGGTTAATGCCCTCATAAAAGAGGCTTTAGAGAGAGTTCATTCCTCTTGCCCTTCCCCTTTGTGCCTTGTGAAGACAGAGCATCCATTCCCTCCAGATGATGCGGCAACAAGGTACCATCTTGGAGGCAGAGAGCAGTCCTCCCTAGACACCAAGCCTGCTGGCGCCTTGATCTTGGACTCCAGCCTCCAGAACCATGAGAAATAAATTTATCTTTTTTTAAAATAAATTACCCAGTTTAAGGTATCTTATTATGGCAGCAGAAATGGGCTAAGACAGTGACACTTCTGTGTTGTTCTCCCCCCAGTCAAGAATGCCTGACCTGGTGAGGAAGAGCCCATCTGATCCACAAGAGTGAGCGGTGAGGACCATAGGAGAGGCTGGGAAAAGAATGTCCCTTCCCAGGTATTCCATAAGCAGGTTGATTGTGGTCCTGATTACCAACTTGTCTGATTTCAATAAGACAGAACACCCACACACACACAATAAGTTATAAATACATGAGGAAGCTTGTCTACTTACAGACAGGCAGCAAAAAACAAAAGGAGCCTGAAATTGATTGCAAGATGGTCCAGGAAATGTGCCCAGAAGTGGATGGAGTCTCCTCTGCCTATGCCCAACCTGTACCACCACTGAGGGACCCCCCCCCCCAAAAAATAGCCCACCGTAGGTTTTATACCCCGGGGACTGTGACTCGCCAGGCTAAAGTATTGATGGACATCCTGTTTTTACAGGGAACTGGAACAGAGCTTGGGCTGTTCTAGCCAATCCCTCATTATCTGAGGGTGTTGCATTTCCAACACACTGAACAGCTGTTATTGAAAACCACGTATGAGAAAGTGGGGGAGAACCAGGTTGGTCCATGGCCACCCAGAAAACTGTCCTCCACTCGTAATTTCCTCCTGGAATATATCAGGAATGATATCCAACTTGGAAGACTGCCTGCTGTAGGGAATTATTTGCAAGACAATGGCGAGGCCAGGTCAAAACAGGAATGCATGCAAGAGGGAGAATGTGGCCAGGCCTTGGTGAACAGATCAAACAACGATGTAGGAGTCACTCGCTCCAACAGCAGGCTCTGTTCCCCCCACTCTCTAGTCAATAGAATACAAAACATTTTATCAAAGTCAATATATTCCTTTAAATGTTCCATGAACTCCAGGGAGCTTTGCTTAACAAGTTACATACTGAAGCATGAAGATGAATTGTTCTTAATAAACCTGCATCTGAGATAATTTAACAACCCGACTTTGAGCCACAGTGGAATTATTTTTAGGACTTAATGGGGCTTAATTCTGAACAAACATGTTCCAGATTATATATATATGTATCATACAGCAACTCTCTTTACAATCATATTTTAGCAAAAATTAAGTGGAACTAAATACCTGACATATTTTTAGGGGATTTATTTATCTTGTGAACATCTCATTCCAAAAGGATTTAAGATGGTTCATTAGCTGGTTAATATCCAATTCTGTGCATGAAGATGTTGCAAATGTGTGATCTTCTTGCACATTTTTATTTCCTTGGGGTAACATCATTAATACACTTCCTTGAGTAGGATTGGGTCCCACCTTAGTGCACATTGCAGGGGAAATGAGTGAATGACCAGGCACAGCGGCTCACATCTGTGGTCCCAGCTACTCAGGAGGCTGAGACAGGAGGATCGCTTGAGCCCAGGAGTTCGAGGCTGCAGTGAGCTATGATGATGCCACTGCCCTCTAGCCTGCATGAGAGAGACAGACCCTGTCTCTAAAGAAAGAAAGAAAGAAAAAGAAAAGAAAGTCAAGACCCTTTGGAGAGATTCTGGCCACCCTCACCTGGACTAACAAGACTCAAGGGAAACAGGTTTTTCCTGGATTTGGAGTAATATTTTCCAGACGATGCCAGCATTAACCTTGAGGGACTCACAGTTTGCATGAAGATGATGGAGCCCAAAGGCAAAGATGAAACTTAGGGCAAGTCCCGTAAACAGTCAAACTTATCCACATGTAGATCTTACTCATCATTGTATCTAGATTATCTGGAATAAAAGAGATGATTCTTTATATTAGGGAAACAAAAGGCGGGTGGATGAAGGTCTCTAGGAGAAACCCAGATGGGACAATCCAACCTCAAAGGGATATGGCGGCTGAAGCCCAGTCATCAGAGAAGACAGATTGGGTACCCCGAGGCACTGAACACCACCTCTTTGCACAGCCCATGTCAACCATGTAAAACCTTAAAGCCACATGAAGACAGCTCTATCTTCCTTTGCCTCTGTCCTCAATCATGTTGAAACCCAAGGTTATCTACTCTGCCCAAGGTCATACAGACAAGGACTGGTAGACGTGGGGGTTGGACTCCGTCTACTTCATTCTAAAGCCTATTCCTTTTCCACTGTTCCATATCCTCTTTCCAGCTTCCTGCCATTAAGTGATCAGACATTAGTCAGTGTCTGGTGAGAGCTGGGGAAGAATGCAAAGGGAGCTCACACCTGTGGAAAGTGAAGCATTGCAAAAGAGATGGAACGATGCCAAAACAAACTCACTTCCTCGACAAGGTTGCTGCTATGGTTTGGATATTTGTCCTCTCTGAGCCTCATGTTGAAATTTGATCTGCAATGGCTTAATGAAAGATGTTTGGGTCATGGGGGCCAGATCCTTCGTGAATAGATTAAAGCACTCATGCAGGGGTGAGTTCTCTATTAGTTCCTGTGGGAGCTGGTTGTCGAAAAGAGCATGGAAACTTCCCTCTATGTCTCTCTCTCTCTCTCTCTCTCTCTCTCTCTCTCTCTCTCTCTCACTCTCAGTTTCTCTCTCACCTTATGATCTCTGCACACTCCAACTCTCCTTTGACTTCCACCATGAGTGGCAGCAGCCTAAAACATTTACCAAATGCAGACGTTCAATTTTGAACTTCCCATCCACGAGACTCATGAGTCAAATATACCTTTTTTTTTTTATAAACTACATATGTGTTATGTGTATTCCTTACAGCACCACAAATACATGTATATTCCTTTATGGCGACACAAAATGGACTAAGACAGTTACTACGGGAAGAATAGTCCTGAGAAGGTAATCTTTTCTTGTTCCCCACACAATTAAGAAAACTCAGCACCAGGCTGTCTGTCTGACGTAAGTCAAGCCCACTATTATCAAGATAACAACTTTTATGCAAAATGACCCATTTGTCTTCATTTTTATCTTTAAAAGTGCATTAACAGAGCAGGTGTGTTCATAGCTTTAAAAATTGCTGCACGGTGACATGAATAGAAAACCGCAATCTGTCATTTAATTAGCAATGTAATTAATTCAGGAAGGCATGAGAACAAAGCTAAACTGTCTCTCAAGTGAAGTGCCCAGGTTTCATTTTTTTACTATATACATAAACCCATATTTCATCAAACGTTATAATTAGGATGCCTTCTCCCCACTGGAGTGAGACTGCGCCACCATTGTCAAATGAATCATTGTCCGCACAAAATATGTGACGGAAGGTGGCCACTAAATCTTGAACGTGGTGTCAAATACTTTGGAAAGAATGGAAAATAGATGGGTTCATAAAAGTAATATTGTGTTAGTTGGGGCTCTCCAGAAAAACAAAACCAATATGATGCATATATATTTGTGTGTGTCTGTATGTGTGTGTATACACACAGGAAAGCATTTATAATACATGCATATATAAATACATGTGCATGCATATGCATATATGTGTGTGTATCTGTGTGTGTGTGTGTGTGTGTGTGTGTGTGTGTGTGTGTATGTATGTATGCATGTACTTAGTTTAAGAATTTGGCTTATGCAATTGTGAGAGCTGGCAAGTCCAAAATCTGCCGGGCAGGCAGACTAGAGACCCAGAGAGGCATTGATGTTGCAGCTGGAACCTAAAGGCTCTGCGGATGCAGTGTTCTGTCATTCCTTGTCCTCATGCCTTCAACTGATTGGACGAGGCCCACCCACATTATAAAGGATGGTCAGCTTTACTCAAAGTGAAGGTTCTCAAAGTACCTGCAGTTATGGTACCAATAGAAATAACTGATATTTTCCCATTAGATTCAAGCCACTGAAAATATATTTTAAGTATTATTTTATATCTATCACTACTTTGATCTTTTTAAGGCCTTAGTAGAACATCTACTATGTTACCAATTTGCTGTTTTAAAACAAAAATTTGGTAACTGTGTTTCATTTTGATCTGTATCCTTATAAACTTATGTGTTTTGTTTTATTCTGAGAAGTGAATCACGGACTTCAGGGGTTTATACAAAAAATAAAGTTTCTAAACCTGTCTTTTAATCTGTGTCCCAGGACTGCCATAACAAAATACCACATACTATGTGGCTTACACAACAGGAACTTATTTTCTTACAATTCTGGAGGCTGGAAGTCCCAGAACAAGGTGTCTCAGGGCTGCTTCCTCCTGAGCCCTCTCTCCTGGGCGTGTAGACGCCGTCTTCTCCCTGTGTCCTCACGGGGTCGTCCCTCTGTGTGTGTCTGTGTCCTCATCTCCTCTGCTTATAAGGACACCCGTCCTGTTGGATCAGGGCCCACCCTAGTGACCTCATTTTAATTTAATCACCTCTTTAAAGATTTTTGTCTCCAAATACAGTCCCATTCTGAGGTCCTGGCAGTTAGAACTACAACATACAAATTTGCAGTGGAGAACATAATTCAGCCTATAACATGATCCAATCGTCACATGTCAAAATCTACGCCAATAATGACTGGCTACTAAGTCTCTACAGCTCCAAAAAGGGAAACCCTATAGCACGTTAGGAATGGCCACAGAGGATGGTGGATGTAGGAGCTCTTCCCTCTATGTCTGCAGTTGGGGAACAGAGCCCTGCTCCCCTTGTCCAGGTGCTTATTTTTGTAGAAATTCTTACGTTTCCCTTTCCCTGTTAGGCTTTGGGAGTGTTGAGCTTGAACACTCATCATTTGGTCTTGGGTTGCCGTGACCTGTGGAAGGAAAGCCACACCCCAGACACTGTGAATTCGGCGCTGAGTAAGCTGACATGACTGAGAAACGTGGCACCTGCTGTTGTTTTCGACTATCTGTAACTCCCGTTTGGAACCCAATCCACGGCCACTCAACACTAGGTTACCAACCACGGATACCATTTTTCTGCTTCTACCAGTGCGTCAGTGGCCCAGACGTGGCCAAATATCTTACCGTGTCTCTCAGGCGTCTCCCATTGTGTGAGGGATACACGAGGGCAGTGGTTTTCAAACTTGAGTGTGCCCCAAATCACCCGGGAGGCTTGTTCAAACAGATTGCTGCATCTCATACCCAGAAACTGTGACTGTGTAAGTTTAGGGCAGGATCCAGGAATGTGCATTTTTTAACACTTTATAGGGTAGGAAAAAACTCTCAGTGCTACAGAGCACACTTCTGACACCAGATGTGGGGGAGGGGGTTGCCCCCACACCAAGCCATTCTCCAGCCCACAACAAATGGGTGTCCTGCAATCCAATTCAATTCTTTTTTTCCTAATTGATGCATGCCAGATTTTTTTTATTACAGAATATCATGGGTGTACAAATGATTTGGTTACATAAATTGCTTTTGTACCATGCCCATCCCCCAGATAGCATGCATTGTACCCGTTAGGTGTGATTTTACCCATCCCCTCCTCCCGCCTCCCACCTACTGACGCTATCTACCTGGATATGGCATCAGATCCGCAGGTTAAGGGCTCAGTCCCACAAGACTGCCCCTTCTGACCAACTGGCTGTAAATTAGGAGTTTCCTCCAACTCCCATCTTGGATTTGATCATTTGCTAGAATAGCTCACAGAACTCAGGGTAACAGTTTACTTATAATCATTTTATTATAGAGATTATTCCAAAGGCTACAGGTGGAGAGCTGCACAGGGCAAGTGTTGACTAGAGAAAAAAAAACAAGCTTTTAGACAATTAAAGACAGTTATATTCAGAGGCCTTACTGAGGACTATAGACTGAGAACTCCAGCCCAGGAGCTCTTTAGAAATAATCTTTTGGACTACTCCGGCACGGTGTTCCAGCCCACTGCTTATACAGAGGTGGTGGAGGTTTCACATCACACTTGCTTGGAAGTTGCATTAGAGCACCTGCACTCGAATGTTTACAGCAGCACAATTCACAATTGCGAAGATGTGGAAACAACCCAAGAGCCCATCAATCCATGAGTGGATTAATAAAATGTGGTCTATGTACACCATGGAGCACTACTCAGCCACAAAAAACAATCATGAACTAGCACCTCTTGTATTATCCTGGATGGAGCTGGAGCCCATTCTACTAAGTGAAGTATCACAAGAATGGAAAAGCAAGCACCACATGGACTCACCATCAAATTGGTATTAACTGATCAACACTTATGTGCACACATGGAAATAACATTCATCAGAAATCAAGCAGGTGGGAGGGGGAGGAGGGGATGGGTAAATTCACACCTAACGGGTACAATGCACACTATCTGGGGGATGGGCACACTTATAACTTTGACTCAAATGGTACTAAAGTAATTTATGTAACCAAAATGTTTGTACCCCCATAACATTCTTAAATTTTAAAAAGAAGAAAAAGAAAAGAAAAGAAGGAAGAGATGGGCACAATTATACAATCAACTAAGTGTAAATATACACTTTGTACATTTATTGCAAAAAATAATGTACTGGGGTTAAATTAAACAGACTGAAACTGTATTTATATGAATTATAACATGTATGAGTCTGTGCAGATCTCAGATTTGCTATGTAATATTTGGTTATTTGAGAACAGCGGTCTAGTACAATAAATATGGGAATAGGAAAAAAAGAAAAAGGGAAAAAAAGGGTATTGTTACCATTATAGCTTTAAAGAGTCAGTAATGTTTTAGAGAACTTAAAAATAAATAAAAAGATTTTAATTTACCTTCACTTACTCCAAAAAAAAAAAAAAGGCTTGGGTGTGAGAGAACATTTGGTGATAGCTTATAGAGGCATAGTCACTAACCCTGTCAGACGTTATCTTATGTGCTGAAAACCGCAAGGGAGCCTGTGTTCTATCCTGTTTTGTCCTAAAAACCATCTTTTTGGAGAGCTGTATGTCACCATAGGGTCAGGGGCTTTGCATTACCAAATGATGCCAGCAAGCAGAAATGAGCAAACGTGTCTTCTCAAGTGTGCAAGTTTGTCTTGCACAAGGTTATGGTGGAGCCTTCATCTCTCAGGCATGATCTATTATTAACTCCATTTCTCCAGGGGAACTGGGGCACAGGACTCAAAGTCCCAAGCTTCTCGTCATGGCTCGGTCTTCCTCGTGACCAGCCCCATTCAGGAATCTACCAAGAGTTGTGTCATTAGAGCAAGAGACAGTCCTATGTCCCAGGAAACTACACAGGTCTTAGGAGCTCTGTGTCAGCAACTATAGTCAAAGACCTAATATTGGAAGAAATGTCCCTCTACCATCCTCATCACTCAGGAAATTACAAGAGCTTTAGGGGCTCTGTGCCAGGAACTGGGGACAAAACCCAAAATGTATGTACCTTATCATAAATCACAATATCACAAACACAATCCCACGTTATCTCTGACGCCTTTGGTGCAGGGACCACACTCTGGAAACCACTGTGCTATATCAAATTAGGGCCAGAATTTCTTCCATGAATGATTGAGAGGAGGAAAAATTGGAAGATGCTTTATTTTTCCTTCCTGATGGCAATGTGAGCAAAGGTTCTACGTGGCCACCGCAAGGAGAAACTCCCCGTGCACAATGAAATAAACCACCACGGCAGGAAACAGAGCTGAGTGATGAAGAAAGAATGGGTGTTGGCAGAACTGTTTAAAGTCCTCTATCCGGATACTTCTGGGCAAACTTAAATGAGCTGAAGCCAATTTGCTTCCATTTTTGCTCAAGCTGGTTTAATTTTGCTTTCTGTCACTTTTAACAAAAAGAGAACTAACAAATATAGACTGAAAAGTGAGCGAGAGAGAGTGTCAAAGAGACAGAGAGACACAGAGAGAGAGAAGATATTAATATTTAGATAGTGTGGTGTAAAATAAGATATTCTAAGCATGAAAATCCATTAAGATAATTGGCTCAAAAATCACTCGAGTAGAACGATACTAAAACATTTACTCAAAATAGGCACAGAGTTTGTGTGAGATGAATATACCGCTTCATAATCTAATCACACCACGTGGTTTAATGTTGTCTGTTGGAAGTGAATAAAATGGTAAAAGTCTAAAAGCACTAAGACCAAAAACACCAGCAATCTCTTTTTACAGAACCTAAGATTTCTCCACTGCATTTTACTAGACGTAAATAAAAGATCATTCGCGGTTAGCAAATTTGTTCTCTTAATTCAACCGTGCATCAGGATAACAAGACAAGAAAAATGCAGTACATACCACAAAAGCTGTAAATAAAAGTAAAAAAATGGCACACAGCACATCATGTTTCAAAAAAACCTAATTCTATTTGAAGTGATTATGCACATGTTCATTTGCTGTGTGGATTTTAAAATGAAACTACTTCTCTTTGCAGAAGGCATGCTGAATATTGAATTTTGTTACAAAACAAAGTTCACCAAGCACTCTGTACTTCTCACACTACGGGGTGTCCCAAAAGTCTCCATACAGAAGAAAAATTTTGTAATGAATACTTTGTAAATAAAGATACATTTAGCTACATCTTCCATATGTATGACGACTTTGGAGACATCTTGTATAGTAATTGAGAAATGGGATTTTGAGTTATGTAATTTTGAGCTTATATTCCTACTCAGGCAGTTAATAGGTATGTGATTTTATATGACTTGCAATATCATAGTTGAAACTGGAGGACATTTTGCCAAGTGAAATATTAATAAGTCAGGTGACAGAAAGACAAACACTACATAATCTTACTTACATATGAGTTCTTAAAAAGGTGAATACATAGAAACAGCGAGTAGAGAGGTGGTTACCAAGGATGGAAATACAGGGGAAATGAAGAGATGTTGGTCCAAGTGTACTAGGTTGCAGATATACAGGATGAATAAGCCCCCTAGAGATATAATGAACAGCATGGTGACTCTAGTCGATTATACTGTTTTGTATAATGGAAATTTGCTAAGAGAGTAGAGTAGATTTCAGGTGCTCTTACCACAAAGTAAAAAGTAGCTATGTAACGTAACATGTACATTAATTTGCCAGACTGTAGCATTCATTTTATTATTTAATATATATGTATATCAAAACATAATGCTGTACACCTTAAATATATAAAATTTCTGTTAAGTATTTTTAAAAAAGCAGAAACCTAATAAATATAGTAGACAGTTTTTACACTTTTTTTTAAAGTAGCTTTGCCCATATTAGAGAAGTATCAACCTAAACTCAAGACACTTCCAAGAAAGGAAAACATTTCACTTTATTTAATTAAGATGCATTACCTGATTAGTGTCTAGTCATTTAATAATTTTGTTTTTGCCATTAAAAGGATTTTTTCTTCCATTTAATTACTTTAATTTGTTTTGCAACACACTTTCAGACACATCAATAATGGCTTGAGCCCGATCAACCACCTGGGCTCCTAAATCAAGTCAGCTCAGATGTAACGTGACAACACTTTTCCTTCACTACCAAAGGATGAAAGGAACTTGAGGGAAAATTGTCAAAGCCATAAATAAGTCCTTATAAAGAAAAACAATAGCAGCTAGAGGAGTAATAAATTTCCAGCATCCTTTCTTAATTTTAGTCTACACATTCTAATACACCCTTAGGTAACAGAAACATGCTTCCTTGTTTAATGGCAATGGTTAAGAAAAAATAAATCAGCTAGGCAAAAATGATTCTACCTCATCCTAAATTATAGAGATCATTTAGAGAATAACTACAAAAAACCACGAGTTTGCTACTCCTTCTGTTTGCTGAAAAGCTGCTAGTTGAGAACAATTTATCCTCACTTTTTTGGCAAAGCCATTGAGGATAATGAGTACTTTGCATCTAAAAACCTATATGATCTCAGTAGAGGATACCCACATTCATTCATTGATTGAAATACACACTAGTAATTATTTAGGACCTACATTGTCCCAAGTCCCCTTTCGAGGGAATAAATCTGGAATTAATCGAGCTCATGGCTTCAAGGAACTTAGTGTCCACTATGAGGGTCAGTGTGTGTTTGAGTGTTGGTGGGGCGGATTATAAACAAACACGTCATATAGAAAGACAAAACAAGTCAATCACACGTCTCTGCCAAGAGTCATTCTTGCTATAATTACTCTCTCAAGTTCTTTTGACTTCTTCCTCATTTTTTAATACAGGATTTTACTCTCAGAAATGAAAATGCCAATAACAGAGACCAAAGCCCCCCGAATACCTGTCCACTCTCTTCATCTTCTAAGCACTACCCTTTTCCTTTGATAAAGCAAAACGATGGCCACATCCTCCTTCCTACTCTCTCCTTCCTGCCACTCATTTTTCCTCTTCGGTTCTCTTTAACTCACTTTTCTACCTTTTCTCTCTCTCTTTTTGTTTTTGTTATCAAAAACATACGTGCACTGGAACGTTTATTGCAGCACAATTCACAGTTGCAAAGATGTGGAAACAACCCAAGTGTCCATCAATCCATGAGTGGATTAATAAAATGTGGTACATGTACACCATGGAGTTCTACTCAGCCACAAAAAACAATGGTGATCTGGCACCTCTTGTATTATCCTGGATGGAGCTGGAGCCCATTCTGCTAAGTGAAGTATCACAAGAATGGAAAAACAGGCACCACCTATACTCACTTTCTAACTGGAACTAATTGATCAACACCCATCTCGTCTTCTCTCTCCTCTTTTCCTCCTCCTCACACACACACACACACACACACACACACACACACACACACTCTAGACAATCATCTATGTGTATCTTTAAAAAGTAACAATAAGAAAACAATAATAACAACTGTGGAGTTGACCTTCAGAATTGATCTCTTTTAAATATCCACTGAATAGAGGTCAGGGGTGCTGTCTACCCCGCAACCTGGTGCAGAATCGAGGTCTAGAGGAATGAAGACACTGCTGATGCCGCGGAACTGATAAGTGTACAGCAGGGAGTAGGATCCATTTCTCCCATCAAGCCTTATCTTGCAGGCAGTTTATACCAGGGTCTCCTAGCAAGACAGCATAAAAGACACTAAATCGACTCATTTATTCATGTATGCATCCAAAGGTGAGTGCTCCCAATTTTTAAGCACTTGTTTTAGGCAGCAACGAAACCAAGTGCTTATATCTATGCAGTACATACTTTAAATGCTTAATTCACTGCCCCCAAACTCACTACTATCTAAAAGGGAGATAAACTAAACACACGATTCCAATGCCAAATTAAACAAGATAAGGCTCTTATTTATATGGGTCTTCCTGTTACTGTAGGACAGCAACAGCAACAACAAAAAAATATGGAAGCCACAGAATATAAAGAAAAATTGTTTATCCTGAATCCTTCTGCGGGCAGTGTGGAAATACCTGGGTATTCGTCCTGCCTTTTTATCTTGCATTTCTACATAGAATTGCATTATTATAGTTTCCTGTGGTTGTCATGACAAAGTACCACAAACTGGGTGGCTTAAAGCAGGAGAAATTTATTCTCTCACTGTTCTTTAGGCTGGAAGTCCAAAATCGAGGTGTTTTCTGGGCTGTACTTCTTCTGAAGGCTCTTGGGGAGGATCCTTCCTTGCTCTGACAGCTACTAGTGTGTGTTGGTCAGAGTTCTCCTAAGAAACAGAACAATAGGACAAATAGAACTGTAACAGATTTATCGGGAGAATTGGCTCACATAATATGGAGGCCAAAAAGTCCCGCAATGTGGCTATCTGCAAGGCAGAGAACTAGGGAAGTCGATAGTGTCAATATCAGTCGTCCAAGGCCATGCTGCCATGAACGTGGGTGAGAGTCTAATAAAGTCAAACTCATAGAAGAAGAGAGTAGAATGGTGGTTACCAGGGGCTAGGGGTTAGAGGAGAGGAAAGGAGAGATGTTGGCCAAAGGGTACAAAGTTGCAGTTAGACAGGAGGAATAAGTTCTGGGGATCTCTTGCACAGCATGGTGACTATGGCTAATAGTACTGTTACATTTGGGAAATTTCTAAGAAAGTGGACCTTAAATATTTTCACCCCCAAAAATCGTACATTCAATTAGCTTGATTTGATCATTGTATAATATACACATATATCAAAATATCATATTCAATCATATGCAATGTCTATTTGTCAAGTAAACTTTAATAAAGCTGATAAACATTTTTGATAAAACCAAATGTATAATTAACAGATGTCAGAATACACTCCCTTGCTGCCTGGCTAACGATTCAGTAGCTCTTCTTCCTTGCATTTGATCTTGCATTTATTTTTAACTATATCGAACAGATTTTGTACAAAGCAGGTTTCTGTTTAAACACCTACTGATAACGTCTACTTTGACATGAATAGAAATCCAAAGGGAAATTATCAAGATAGTAATCTGTATTTTACAGAATTTTAGCTCAGGACAAGTCCCCAGGTGGGCTCTGTTCCGGTCCCTTTTGGAAGAGGATGTCTTACAGCACTTTATCCTGTGAGTCCTGTGCCCCCAGGGTGCGAAACCCAGGCTGGGCTGCTTTCAGCCACAGTGCGA
>RJWJ010040397.1:0-14020 GCA_004363605.1 Indri indri
TCATTTTATGATCTCATCCAACAGTGCACAAGGGTTTCAGTTTCTCCACATCCTTGCCAATACTTATATTCTGTTATTTTCTTTTCTTTTTAAATAATGCCTTTGTCAAAAATCACTTGACACAGGGTTTATTTCTGGGCTTTCAGTTCTCTTCTATCTATCTAGTTGTCCTTGTGCCATCACTATGTTTTGATTACTGTAGCTTTGCTATATTTTGAAATCAGGAAGCGTGTCTTCCAAGTTTGTTCTTTCTCAAGATTGTTTTGGCTACTCAGGGTCCTTTGAAATTTCATATGAATTTTAGGATGAATTTGCTATTTCTGCAAAAAATGCTGTTGGAATTTTGATAGGGATTGTGTTGAATCTGTAGATCACTTTGGATAGCATGCACATCTTAACAATATTAAGTCTTCTACTCCATGAACACAGGATGTCTTTCCATTTATTTATGTCTTTAATGTCTCTTAGCAGTGTTTTGTAGTTTTCAGTGTATAAGTCTTTTACCTCCTTAGTTAGGTTTATTACTAAGTATTTTAATCTTTTTGGTGTTTTTATAAATGGAATTGTTTTCTTAATTTTTTTTTAGAATTGTTCATTGTTAGTGTATAGAAATGCAACCAATTTGTGTGTGTTGATTTTGTAACCTGCAACTTGGCTGAATTCATTTAATAGTTCTAATAGGTTTTTTGTGGAATCTTCAGGGTTTTCTACATACAAGATCATGTCATCTGCAAACTGATAATTTTATTTCTTCCTTTTCAATTTGAATGCCTTTTCTTTCTTTCTTGCCTAGTTGCTCTGACTAGGACTTCTAATTATGTTGAATGGTGGTAACAAGAGTGGACATCCTTGCCTTGTTCCTGACCTTAAAGGAAAATCTTGCAGTCTTTCACCATTGAGTATGATGTTCATATATGGCCTTTATTATGTTGAGGTAGTTTTCTTCTATTCTGAGTTTGTTGAGTGTTTTTTTTTTTTTTAATCATGAAAGGGTATTGAATCTTGTCAAATGCTTTTTCTGCCTCAGTCGAGATGATCAGGTGGTTTTGCCTTTCATTCTGTTAATGTGGTATGTTGCATTGATTGATTTTCACATGTTAAACCATTCTTGCATTCCAGGAATAAGTCCCACTTAGTCACAGTGTATGATCCTTTTAATGTGTTGTTGAATTCAGTTTGCTAGTATTTTCTTGAGGATTTTGCATCAATATTCATCAGGGATATTTGTCTGTAATTTTCTTTTCTTGTAATGTCTTTGTCTGGCTTTGGTATTACGATAATATTGGCCTCACAGAAATGAACTTGGAAATAGTCCCGTCTCTTCAATTTTTGGAAGAGTTTCAGGAGAATTGGTGTTAATTCTTCTTTAAAAGTTCGGTATCTTCTTACTGGTTATTCGGTCTGTTCAGATTTTCTATTTCTTCTTGATTCAGTCTTGGTAAGTCATCTGTTTCTAAAAATTTACCTATATCTTTTAGGTTATCCAATTTGTGGGTATACAGTTGTTCATAATAACCCTTTTTAACCCATTATAACCCTTTTTATTCCTGTGGCATCAGTTATAATGTCCCTTCTTCATTTCTGATTTTAGTAATTTGCATCTTTTTTTTTTTCCTAATGTAGCTACAGGTTTGTCAATTTTGTTAATCTTTTCAAAAAGCCAATTCATTATTTTATTTTTTCACATGTTATTCTCTTCTCTATATTGTTTATCCTTGCTCTGATCTTTTATTTCCTTCCTTCTGCCAGTTTTGGGTTTGGTTTGTTCTTTTTATAGAATTATGTCTTTTTATAATTCTTTTGTTTGAATCAGGATCTAAAAATGGGTCCATGTATTGTGTGTGGTATGTTTCTCTTTTTTCCTTTTTTTGAGACAGGGTCTCACTCTGTTGCCCACACTAGAGTGCAGTGGCGTCAGCCTAGCTCACTGCAACCTCAAACCCCTGGGCTCAAGCAATCCTCCTGCCTCAGCCTCCTGGGTAGCTGGGACTACAGGTATGCACCAACCATCCTGCCCAGCTAATTTTTCTATTTTTTGTAGAGATGAGGTGTCACTATGTTGCTCAGGCTGGTCTTCAACTCCTGGCCTCAAGCAATCCTCCCACCTCAGCCTCTCAAAGTGCTAGGATTACAGGTGTGGGACCCAGCACTCAGCCGATTTCTTAAATCTCTTTAAGTCTGTAACATCCCTCTCTCTCCTATTTTGTGTTGTTTATTTACTCAAGTTATCTGGGTCATATGTCTTAGAATTTCCTACATTTTGGATTTTGGTATTGCTTAACGTGTTCTACTATCCCTCATATTTTCTGTGAACTGGTAGAACTGAGGCTCTATAAAGGTTAGAGGTAGAGGCTGGATAATTCAGGTTTGATTTCTTCCCTTTCTGGTAGGAAGAATTCATTGCTACAGTGATGCTAAGATTGACCCATGGACCCAGGTGTTCTCAGCTTGATCCCTCCATAGACAGTTGCTCATCATCTTTTCATCTCATGTTCCAGCAGTCGTTGGTGATTGTTGACTAATGTCATTATTTCACTGGGCCACAAAATGGTGATTTTTTAAAAAAAATTCCATCATTTCTTCTGCATTTACTAGCTGTGGTTCTTCTACAAAGAATTCTCCTCAATTGTTTTGTTACTCTGAAAAAGTCTTTAGCAAAGGCAAGATAGATGCTAGATTTTTTTCACTTTATTCATTAATTTCTAGAATAATGAGCTGATACCACAGCAACCTCCAAGGGTGATCAATAAGCTTTTCTTTTGGGTGAGTGGGAGTAGCATTACGAATTTGGATATTTTTATATATCAGATGTTTTTTAATTCATTGAAGTGATAAATCCTTTGATGCTCAAAATATCCCATCTTTGGCCAGTTGGAGCCCATTCAGATAGGCTTCTGTCATTTTGATGAGACTCTAATAGTTTTTCTTTTTAAGATAGTTTTAGGCTTATTTTATACATATTCTGCCACAGACTTGGATTAACTAATTTCTTGAAGAAGCAGCTCTAGTTCCTTTAGTGGGAAATGTTTGCAGACCACAATTTAGGTGCTATATTAGCACCCAGGTTAGATTGCTCATGGCTGGCATCATTTCAAGCTGTTTCAGTGGGTATTGCTAGGAAATAAAATACTTTTTCAGAAAGAGAAAAAAACCGTAAGTATATACTAATATTTCCAATTCAAATGGAAGATTATAGGTTTTATTTTTTTAAGACTTTATTTTTTAGAGAAGTTTTCAGTTGATAGCAAAATTGGAAGGTACAGAGCTTTCCCATATACCCCCCTGATTACAAGGTTTTTGCTTAATTTTCTTTGATTTTATATTTGTTTCTCTTTTTACACTGAAATTTTTAGTTCCTAATACTCTGATGTAATTATTTATTTACTTTATCCTACTACATATATTATATATATGGATAACAGAATCAAAATAGCAATAACAACATTATTGCTAAGATGAAATCCACTGGATGCAGTTTGCTTTTCTGTTATTTTGTCTGAATGCAGTTTAAGCTAAATACAGTCGGAGCGGTATTTCAAATTAACTTGAAATAATTCTTTCTGTGTGGAAAGTTGGGTCTGTTTGTTTTTAATATTTAAGAATTGTTTTATATTTTTTAAGTTGATTTTTTTAAAGTATGCACTTACCTTTCTTCCGAGATGCAGGGGCAGAATCCAATCTGTACATGTCCCTGAGTCGGTGGGGATTGGGAACCGGACCGAGCTGTGCTCATTTCCCCCCATTCTGCCATTTCCCTGTCTCTTCCCTTGTCATTTACCCCCTTCATCCACAGTGTTCTGGAATGCTGAAGAAAAGTCTTTTTGGCGCAAGGCAAGCATGAATAAATAAACAAAATTAATAAAAATAGAGTGCGTAAGCTAGAGCAGATCAGCTAGATTCCTCGTAGCCATACTGAGATTATCTCCATTACCTGCGCTTGTTTTGCTTCTCCAGCCAGCCTGATGTCATGGCGCTTCCATGACGTGATGTTTTAAAGGCTCTTAGCTCTGACATAACCAAAGTTTGTTTTATAGTCAATATTTCTTCTCTTTCCCGTTTGTGGAAATACCCTTCCAGCCCTTCCCTCTCTCATGTCTCCTTGCCTTGGTCCCTCTTACCTCAACTCTCAGGTGCTTACGGCCAAGAGGATTGGGTCTCTGCCACCCCGGGGTCTCTGGAGTGAGTTGACAGGGTGTGTAGGGTGCTGGCGTTGGAGATCCGTTGAATAGCTGCTTACCGGAGTTGCACTGAGGGACCTGAAGGCAGATTGTTTCCACGGACTCAGCATGACCCGTAACTGCTGACATCACTGAGCTCCTTTTATCTCTTTATTCTAGTCAAGGAATGTGCACAAGTAATGCAAATATGATTATTTTTAGTCCTAAGGATTAGGAAACTTGGGAGATGTTCAGATTTCCTGATGATGTAAATATTGTGTTATGTTTAACTTTTTTTAAAAAAGAGATGCTTATTTACCACTGCAATAATCTAAACTGAATAAATAACTTTAAAAAATTATATTGGTCAGTATTAGGTTACTGATGTGTATTAGATCCAAGCGTGTTTTGTTTGCACTGGTGTTTTATTTTGTCCAGTATCGTATGCACATGGGGGGCCTTGAGAAAGTGTGCATTTTGCTTTGCTTGGAATTGCTTTTTACTTTGTCTGTTTTCTGTGACCTCATGCATTGTAAATCCTGATGCTACCACGCCCCTGCAAGTGTGAAATAAAGTATGTCTCTTCAGTGTTCTGTTCCTGCGCCAATTCACTTAGAAGGGGTGGAACTTTTACACAGGGCAAATGTTGTATTATTTGTGTTTGGGGGGAATAAACTCTGAAGGCAGCCTCCTCTGCCGCCTCCTTCCTCCCTTTCCTCTTCTCTCCCAGTATTTCTTGACGGCCTTATTTCATCCGTGGTGCCATAGCTCAGAGGAACCTTCAAAGATGCTGGCTCTTTAGGCTGGACCTTCTCAGCTCCTTAAATGTTGAGAGGGGCCACTTTGGATCCATGAAGCAGATTGTCCTCGTTTCCTTTGGCCACGTCAGTCCACAATCCTGAGCTGTCTCTGAAGGTGAGGCTGCTTCTGCCACTGTCCATACTGATCCCCTCTGTGCTGCTTTTCTAGGTGTCAGTTTCAGAGACTCGTCCCTGCCCCGCCTGGTCCAGATAACATGGTGTCGCTCATATATCAGACCAGCGTGACAGTCCATGAACGTCCTGACAGTCAAGGTCTTTCATGTGATATAGATCAGGGCAGTGGAGGTAGCCCAGGCCAGAGGCAGAGTGTACCCGCTGCCCTGCCTACTCAAACAAACTGCTTTTGGTCTTTCTTACTGATAGAGTTTGAAAGGATTAGAACATTAGCTGCAAGCCAAGTGCTAGAGGCTGTGTCCCAGCAATCATCCCACACCTGCAAAATAGCAGCCATGGGAGCTACTGCGTGGTTAATTAAGTAGCCCACCATGTGGTTTTTTGCACAGGCTCACAGGTGATTTGAGTGGGAGTACGATAGAAATGACCTTTAAGGGGCACTAATATCTATTAATACAATGCCAGGAGGGTTATGGTCTTGCTTCAGGTTTATCTGCGGTGGGCATGGGCAGTTCCAGAACTTCTACTTGATGGCTTTTCCTCATGGCGAGGGTTCTGCTGGCTGTTAAGTGAAGCCATCTCAACTTGCCCACCAGACCAGGGAAACAACCATATGACGGGTCCTCCAACTCGCTGGGCCCACTGCGAGAGGCCTTGGGTCAAGGCACCCTTTATCCCCACCTCCCTAAGAGTGATGGCATGTCAGTACCCCAGTATCACTGTCTGTTTAGATGTAGCTAACAGTCCTCAGAAGGTCTGGGGGTGCCCCTTTCCTTAGGACACTGGTCCCTAAGTCCCTTTGGGGAAGAATGAAATATTTACTGTATGTACTTGGGGTGGCGTTGCAGGGTCCTTCTTCAAGGGGATCCATCCAGCCTCTCTTCAGTCCGTGTGTGACTGATGGCTGTCTGTCGGGGAACTGGCTCAAAGCTGGAAACTGGATGAACTGCAGTTTTCCATTGCAGTGGCTGACATCAGCCTTTTGCTCAGGAATTCTTGATTATTTTCGTGTTAAACCCATTGAGGAGCACCCATGCTGATTGCCCAGCCGTATCCCCCTGTAGGAGTGCTGTGGTTTATGAGCCATCGCCTGAGATCACTACTGGTCAGCACACCCTGGTTGCTACTCCGTCCTTGCTGGTCGTTGTGGTAATGGTGTCCACCTGCTTCTGACAGTTAAGTGGTCCCACCTTGGTTATGTCAGAATCTCATCATCCCCAGCGACACTAGGGAGTCCAGTGCCTTGGCATCACCTTCTGCTGTTGTCCCTTGTGTACACAGGACAGCCCCACTGGGCATCTCAAGGATGCCTGGACCCTCTCACTAGTGCATTCCTTACCAAAGGGATAGTTTTCAGGGTGCTCCTGGGGAATATAGTCAGATGGGGTCTCTGGTCGCCATTTTCACATTCCGACCTCTTTGAGCCGTCTCATACCTTCCTCAGGATGCCAAGGCATTCCTGGCACCTTCGCCTCATTTCCTGCAAGCCAGTCTCGTGTCTGTGTTCCATGGAGCCATCCCAACAGCGAAGGAACTGGGTTCAGATGCTTTTACCACGGTAATGCATGAGTCATGAGAGAGTACGCCACACCGGTAATATCCCCCTACTCAGCCTTATATCCTGCCCCCTTAAGATCCACTTCCAGGGACCCCATGCTTAAGTCCTGGGCTTTACTTTTCTGGCAGGAGGTACGAGTCTCTTTCTACATCGCCACAGAGGCCTTTGGCATTCACACAAGGCCCCGAGTGGATAGCTGACCCGGGCCTGTTGATCTCTTTCTTCAAAGCTTCCAAATCCCTTAACAAAAGCCAGCCAACCTCACACTCCTTACAATTACCAGTAACCCCCCACCTCTGCCCCGTCCAGGGGTAGAGCTGGTGCAGATGCCAACTCCTCTTCTACCTGACCTCCTCCCAGTCCAGCATGACTGAGGGCCGTAGTATTTGTATTTGAGGGAGCACCACCCCACTTAGCACCAGCTATAGGGTTCTTGTCGCTGTTTGACATATATGAGAAATCTGGGTACAGACTCATATCCTGAGGATCTGCTGTTGAGGCCACTCCTCGTACCAATTGTCTTAGTTTGCGTTCCTCTGGAAGCAGAACAGTGGGTGTAGATGGTTTGAGAAGTGATCCAAGAGCACAGGGCCAAGGGACAGAAGGAACAGCCTATCTGTATAAGAATGTGTATCATGGTTATCGCTCTGGGCAACAGAGACATGATTCTGCCAAGACCTCCTGAAAAGTACACAGAATTGTCTACCTAAAAGATGAGAGTGCAGTTATCTACCCTTTCTGTCCCCCATTGGTTGAGGGTTGCCCCCAGGGGCATGGACTTCCCAGCACTCCTGGGCTCCTGGGCCAAGCCAGGTTCCCCTGGTTCCCCTGGTATGTGGCCGGAAGGCAAAAAGACGTGGTGTGAGTGTGGGTTGAGACACCGTCAGCACAAAGCACACTGAGCTCGTGCAAGATTATCCAGAGAGTTGCAGCTGATATAGGTATGTTTTAAAAATCAAGTTCAGTGCCTGCAATCCTAGCATTAGAGGCCAAGGCAGGAGGATTGCTTGAGGCCAGCCTGGGCAACATAGCATAGACCCCATCTCTACAAAAATTAAAGAATTAGCCAGGTGAGGTGGCATACATCTGTAGTCCCAGCTACTCAGGAGGCTGAGGCAGGAGGACTGCTTGAGCCCAGGAGTTTGAGGTCGCAGTGAGCTGTGATGATGCCACTGTGCTCAGGTGACAGAGTGAGGAGACCCTGTCTCTAAGTAAATAAATAAAAATAGAAAACAATTCTCTGCCTTGTCTTCTCACCCTATGTGTATCAAAGATCTTCCCACAGTGGCAAAAGCAGAGTACCTCACTACTTTCAGGAGCTGCATAATATTTCATCATGGATGTCTGTGCGTATATACATGCATGCATATGCAATACACATACCATATAAACCATGATTTATTTCATTAGTGCACTTTTTTATTTGTATCAACATTTTACTAGGAAAAATTTTCAGACAGAGTTGAAAAGCCAAATGTGGTGGTGTGTTCCTGTAGTCCCAGCCACTTGAGAGGCTGAGACCCTGTCTCAAAACAAAACAAAAACGTATTACTCTCAGTCACCTGTCAATCCATGTTATATTTTGGATGCATGTCAAAGTAAGTTACAGACATCAGTGCCAACCTCCCCCCCCAAAAAAAAATTCACCGTGCCTATCATTAGCTAGAGGTCAATATTTGTTTATAGACTATTTTCCCCCAAGGCAAAATTTACATACAGTGAAATGCACATATCTTAAGTGTACCATATGATGACTTTTAACAAACGCCTACACCTGCATAATCCAAAACCGTTAGCCAGCTATAGAACATTACCATTACCGCAGAAAGTTCCCTTGTGTCCTTCCCAGGTAGTACCTGCCCCCAGTTTCCCACTATTAACAAGTATTCTGATTTCAACCCCCCACCATAGATTAGGTTGCGTTTTCTAGAACTTCACATAAATAGGTTCAAGCCTTTTTGTATAAGGCTTCTTTCAATCAGTATTTGGGATTTATCCATGTTATTAGCAGTTTGTCCTTTTTTATTGCTGAGTTGTAGTCTATCATATGAATGTACCATAGTTTATCCATTTTCTTGTTTGTAGACAATTGGGTTTTTCCAGTTTTGTTCTATTAGGAATAAAGCTATGAACATTTTTAACAAGTCTTTGTGAACATATTTTTTTCCTCCTGTAATAAGACTTACCATTTTGAAGTGCAATGTGGTTTAAACAGTGTTGCAGTTTTTAAAAATGTATTTTGTAAATACATCATGGAGGAAATTGTGGGGGGAGGTAAATACATTTTTAAAAAACTTTTTATTATGGAACTTTCCAAAAGTACAGACAGAATACACATGTCCCCACCTCCTAACTTCAGCAGAGATCCATTTTGCTATACATGCCATCTACCTTTTTTGTTTGCTCTTTTTCTTTTTGGTCTGTAGTATTCTAAGGCAAATCTCAGACATCATGTCATTCCCCCTATAAAGGTTTCTGTATCTATCACTAACTGATGAGGACATTTTTTTTCTTTTGTAAAATCACCACGCAATTGTTGTATCTAATGGAATTGACAGTGATTCTTTTAATACTATCTAATGCCCGGTCTATGTTCAGATTTTTGCTCTCAGTGTGTTTTTACAGTTTGTTAGAATCGGGATCCAAAACTAGGTTTACACATTACATTAGTTCGTTATTCCACTTAAGTTTTCTTTCATTTTCTAAGAATATTCCCTTTCTTTTAATTATTTATTTATTTTTTTGAAACAGAGTTTGACTCTGTTGCCCAGGCTAGAGTGCCATGGCATCAGCCTAGCTCACAGCAACCTCAAACTCCTGGGCTCAAGCGATCCTCCTGCCTCAGCCTCCCGAGTAGCTGGGACTACAGGCATATGCCACCATGCCTGTCTAATTTTTTCTACGTATTTTTAGTTGTCCAGCTAATTTCTTTCTATTTTTAGTAGAGATGGGGTCTTGCTGTTGCTCAGGCTGGTCTTGAACTCCTGACCTTGAGCGATCCACCCACCTTGGCCTCCCAGAGTGCTAGGATTACAGGTGTGAGCTACTGTGCCCAGCCGCTCCCTTTCTTTTAATACCGTTGATTTGTTGGAACAACTGACCTGGATCATTGGACTTTTAGAATGTCCCACATTTTGGAGTTGGCTTATTGCTGCTTTGGTATTGTTAAATTCAGGTTTAATTGTGATTTAGGTTCAATAATGAGGACCACTTCCCTGTGGGACTGTATTTGAATCATAACATGAGAGAGAATGTCTGGTTGTTCCTCTTCTACTACGGCTGAAATAGAGCAGAGGGATCACACGGAATCTGCCAATCCTTCTTTATAAAATTTCCATCATTCTTGCTAATGGTTTAAGCATCCAGCTTAAATCCATTTCATTAAGTATTAGAAAAGGATGTTTTTCAGATTCTGTTATTCCTCTGCATTTACTAGCTGGGATCCTGTGAAGAATTTTCTATTGTCCACTTTTTGGTTACCCTGAAATACAGTTTTTATGTGGAGGGGAAGTAAACTGCTTGGCTCTGTCTCTGTCTTTATCACTTTTCAGAGTAATGAGTCGGTACTGTAGCAGTCTCCAAGGGTAACCAATGAATTTTTTCTTCTGTGTATTATGAACTCATGGTTGTTAATATCCATGTAGTAGTGGGTTTTTTGTTTGATATGTCTTTGAAGTCTTTCTCACTCCCTCTTTTTGATGCTCAGATTTTCCCTGTGAGGCTAGCAGAAGCCTCTTCAGGTTAGCCCCAGCGCCCCGCATCTGATGAGCCACTGGTCCTGTGGGTCCTCCTCCTGCCCACTGCCGGCCTGACCGTCACCACCGTGGCCCACGTTGCTGCTGCCCTTTTTGCCCCCTCAGGAAAAGGCCCGAGTGCTGAACATTTGAGAGCACATCTGATCCTACCATTCTTTTATTTCAGTTGTTCTCCATGGCTCTCGGCATAAAGTCCAAGCCCTTGAACCTGAACTTGAGGGCTCACTCAATCTGGCCCCTGCCGCCTCCTCTGGCTCAGCAGCCGCCATGTTTTCTCTGACTCGAGGCTCTGTGGCCGCTCCCGCGCTGCCTCCTGCCCTCTCCCTCCCGGGCCTCACACACGGTTTTCTCCATCGGTCGCCTTCCCCCTGGGCTAACTCCTCCTCATCCTAGGCCTTCGCTGAGGCCAGCAGTTCCCAACCCTGGCTGCACGTTACAGCACCTGGGCAGCTTTAAGAAATACCAGTGCCTGGGTTCCTCCAAAGACCGATTAAAACCTGAATGTCTGGGGGCAAGGCCTAACTTTGCTCTTTTTATTTTTTTATTTTTTTTTATTTTTGAGACAGAGTCTCACTCTTTTGCCCGAGCTAGAGTGAGTGCCGTGGCGTCAGCCTAGCTCACAGCAACCTCAAACTCCTGGGCTCGAGCAATCCTACTGTCTTAGCCTCCCAAGTAGCTGGGACTACAGGCATGCGCCACCATGCCCGGCTAATTTTTTCTATATATTTTTAGTTGTCCGATTCATTTCTTTCTATCTTTAGTAGAGGCGGGGTCTCGCTCTTGCTCAGGCTGGTCTGGAACTCCTGAGCTCAAACAATCCGCCCGCCTCGGCCTCCCAGAGTGCTAGGATTACAGGCGTGAGCCACCGCGCCCGGCCTACCAACTTTGCTCTTTTTAAAAGCTTGCACAGGTGATTCTGATGAGCGGCCAAGCTTGAGAAGCACAGTTTGGGGTGTTTCTTTCTGTGGGAAACTTGCCCTCGACCCCAGACCTGGCTTCCATGCCATTTGTTTCTGCTGCAACTTCCTGCTCTGACACCTGCTTCCCCACCTAGCCCCCTCACTGTGTTAGCCCCTGGGTTTCTTCCAGGCTAGACGAAGCTTCACGTGGGTTGCGGCCACATCTGTGTGCTTCCCCTCTGGGATTACCCAGCACATAGTAGGTGCTTGGTAATGTTTGTAGATGGGTGGAAGGGAAATATTTGGGCTGGACTCTGAGGTTGATTGGGGACAGACATGGTGCCCCACTATGTGCGAGACAAAGGCCAGATTCCTTTGTCTGCCACCATGATTTCTCGCCAGCTTTGTCTCCTGCTCCTCTGAACTCCTTCCCCTAGATGAGTGGAGTTCAAACCACCCTGCCCTTTTCGCAGTCCTGCCTGAAGTTGCTCTGCTTCCTTTCTACCTGTCCAAAGAATTGCCCCATCTCATGGGCCACCTATGAACTCATGGAACTTGTGGGGAACCTTTATTTGACACTTAGTCATATGCATACTATGAGGATATTTTCAAAATCATCTGTTGGGGCACCTTGTGTAAGAAATAATTTTTATGTTTTTGTGAGTTTCTTGCCTTTGAATGGAAATTAAAGCCTTATTCACTAGAAAAATAAAGTGATATTAAATTGACACTAGCGTTTTAGAAAAATGATTCTTAAATTATTTATGTGTTTGTTTGGGTTAGCTTTTTGAGATGTAACCCACACACAATAAAGCTCTCATTTACCCTTACGCATTCTGTTCCGAGTTGCTTAACTTCCACTCACCAGATGGATTTCAGGCCATGTGTGATCTAGGCTGCATGCTCTCACAATTGTTTGCAGATATGACTTCAATGGTAACCTCCAAAGCTACCATGAACTGTAATGCTGCTGTGACTAAAGCTAGTATTGTGACCTTTGAAAGCCTAAAGATGTACAAGGAATCTTACCAATAATGCAGGACACTCATTATTAAATAGACCGTTTCTTGTAACCCTAGTCCTGTTGGCACCTGTGGCCTGTTGCTGACTGTTTTGTCCACCAGAGGGCAGTGTTCCACTCTAACAGTTGGCTCCCCTTTGAGGTCTTCCCTTTCAAATCATGTCACTTTAGCTTTGAAGTGACTCTCAGTGTTTCTTAAAATTTTATTTGACTGATAGAAATGCATTGCAACCCAGTAGAGACACACATACATATGCAACTCTGCATGTGTATATATAACAAAAGTTTCATAAAGTAATACTTCGTACAGTATACTCTGATATTTTCTATTCTTTCATTTAAAAAAAGATGCCTGGCCAGGTGCAGTGGCTCACGTAACCCTAGCACTCTGGGAGGCCGAGGCTGCAGGATCACTTGAGCTCAGGAGTTCAAGACCAGCCTGAGCAAGCCAAAGACCCTGTCTCTACTGAAAATACAAAAAATTAGCTGGGCGTAGTGGTGCACGCCTATAGTCCCAGTTACTCAGGAGGCTGAGGCAGGAAGATTGCTTGAGCCCAGGAACTTGAGGTTGCTGTGAGCTATGATGACACCACTGCACTCTAGCTGGGGCAACAGAGCGAGACTCCGTCTAAAAATATACATATATATATTTTTATATATATATAATTTATATATATATAAATTAAAAAAATAAAAAAAAGATGCCTGTCATGACCCAAATTGAGTTTATTACTCACAAATCTAGTCTCAGCCCACAATTTGAAAAATACTGTTTTAAGGTTCCTTTAGTACAATACTTGGATAGTTATAGCTGAGGAGAGGAGGGTTAGAGATGGGAACTTGCCCAGGTCACTCTGGGACTCAGAACAACACCTAGGATGGTGCTTCAGGGCTTCGGACTTTTAATCTGTTGCTTTTTGCCCTGAATTTTACACTTTGAATTTCCTTGCTTGCTTCCTTCCTTCCTTCCTTCTTTCCTTCCTTCCTTTCTTTCCTTTTCTTTCTTCTTTTCCTTTCCTTTCTTTCTCTCTCTTTCCTTCCTTCCTTCCTTTCTTCCTTCCTTCCGCCCTACTTTCCTTCCTTTTCTTCCTTTCTTCCTTTCCTTTCGAGATAGGGTCTCACTCTGTGGTCCAGGCTACAGTGCAGTGGCATCATCATAGCTCACTACAACCTCAAAACTCCTGAGCTCAAGTGATCCTCCTGCCTCAGCCTCCTGAGTAGCTGGGACTACAGGCACATGCCACCATGGCCAGCTAACTTTTTAATTTTTTTGTAGAGATGGGGTCTTGCTATTGCTCAGGCTGGTCTCGAACTCCTGGCTTCAAGTGATCCTCCTGCCTGGGCCTCCCGGAGTGCTAGGATTACAGGCGTGAGCCACCACTCCTGGCCACTTAGAGTTTAATTAACGGGTCTTGGTGAACCCAGCGACACTGCTGTTGAGGCACATCCAGTGCTCATGCAGGTCACGGCCACCGCTGCATGTGTGTGCGTGTGTGTGTGTGTGTGTTCTCTTCCCAAGCACGAACAGCACACTGGAATGTAGTCTCAGCCACTGATTGTCAGATTGGTGCTGGCCTCTGGAAACTAAGCCCTATGGA
The DNA here is from genome assembly GCA_004363605.1 of Indri indri. Classification (NCBI taxonomy): domain Eukaryota; kingdom Metazoa; phylum Chordata; class Mammalia; order Primates; family Indriidae; genus Indri; species Indri indri. The sequence goes on from RJWJ010040397.1 coordinate 13,924, forward strand.
GTCCTGAATGTGAATCCTCCTTGATGATTTCTGTTGCCTGAGTGCGCATGGTGGACCTGGCTTAGCAGTGTTTTGTTTGGTAGCCCAGGAACCAAGC
>RJWJ010040398.1:0-13994 GCA_004363605.1 Indri indri
ACTTACACTGGCTATTGTTATAGTACAAATTACTTAACCTCCCTGGGAGGCTCAGATAATGGGTCTGATGTCTGTTCTGACTTGGAATTTAATAAACATCATAATCGAATGCAGGCTTTTGCTAAAAATAATCTCAAGGGAGAAAATGCCCATATTTAAAACACTGACGTTTTCTGCTGACACGTGACTTACACGTACTGACCGTTGTTTGCACCAGAGGTCACTGCAATCGTTTCCTCATTGTCTGCCAAGCCGGTTCCTTTGCCTTTTGTCTTTTCTGAATCTCTGTTTTTCTGTCTCCACCTCTTCTCCCCATCAGGGTGGGCTCCATGAGCATGTGCTACCTCCAGGCACCCAGGGATCCCCTCTGGGAGGGCCCAGTGTTTTGCTCAATGTTATGCTGTTACTGTCTGGAAATTCTTAATATTTTTTTGAGCAAAGGACTGATCTGAAACCCCCAATGGCCACCTGTATGCCGATGATTCAAAAATCTATATCCTGGTTCCAAAAGTCACCTCCCAAACTCCAGATGGAGTCTGTACGGCAGTCTCCAAGCCATCACCACCTCGACCATAACATGCTGAACTGAAAGCAGCCCAAGAAGGTGTTTCCCGGCTCACTTAAAGGAGCTTCACTTATTCACAATCCAGGTCAGAAGTCTTTAGTGCTCCTTCATGCTTTCCCTTCCACCCAGGCATTTAGTTGCTAGGGCAGGTAATTCATCCTCCTAACAAGCCTTTTCTAGTGGCCTCTCTTCCCATTTCTGCTCTCCATGCACAGGGTCTCCTCGGTGTGTGTCCTTCTCTGTGGTCACTTGTTCCTGCTCCTGTATTCCTTCCACCCATGTTCCTCACTTCACTCTAGTGGTCCTTTTAAAAAGACATCCCTCCCCTTTGAGAATACATCAAGATAAAGTCCCATCCTTTCTATGGTATACGGATATCCATGTGTGATCGTCATTGTTAATTCTAGCTTAATGCCTTCACGTGGATCTCTCAGCTCAAGCAATAGTAAAGTAGTGATAAATTTTCCAAAATATCCATGCTTCCTTGTCTCTGAGACTTTACAAATGCTGCCCCTAAGTCCAGGGATCTTCACCTCCCAATGAATTGCATGACACGTTTTTATACATTATTCTAGATGGAGCCTACATCTGGCTCCCTGCAAAGCCTTCTGTGGCCTCTGCAGGTGACGTGTTTCCAGCCTCTGCCCTCATAGTTCTATGCTCATGATTTTATTAGAACACTTATTTCATTGTGCTAAAATTTGGCTTGTTTGTTTTCCCTGCTAGGAAGTGGCATCCTTAAAGTTAGGCAGTGAGTTTGGTTCATTCATCTTATCAAGTGCTAACACACTGCAGGTGTCTGAGAAGTGTTTGTGGACTGAAGGAAGAATGAGTGTGTTATGGAGGGAATGTTTGTGCCACTCTCAAGAAAATGCAGATGCTGAAGCCCTAGCCAATGTGACTGTGCTCGGAGATAGGTCCATTAGGAGGTAATTAAGGTTAAATGAGGTCCTAAGGGTGGGGTTCTGATGTGATAAGATTAGCGTTCTTATAAGAAGAGACACTAGAGAGCTCTCTCTCTGCCTAGTGACTATCTACCAGCCTAGGAGGCCCCTCACTAGGAGGTAATCATGTTGGCTGGGACCTTGATTGTGGACTTCCCAGCCTTTAGAACTGTGAGAAATAAATTTCTGTTTTTTAAGCCACCCATACAAGGTATTTTGTTATAACAGTCAGAGGGATTAAGACACAGAAAATATGCATATACCTGCCATTATACTGGGAACAGCTTGTATAGCAAACAAGCCAATTGCAGTTTGATCTTGGAATAGGTATGTTGCTCTCTGTGCCTCAGCATTCTCATCTGTAAAATGGGTGTACTAACAAAACTTACATCAAGGGATTGTAGTGAGGATGAAATAAAATAGTACAGGTAAAATGCTTAAAACAGTGACTGGTACATAGTAAGCATGCCATAAATATTAGCCATTATCATTATGACCTGCGGATATTCCTACAGAAAGCAAGAATGCAGTCATTTAATGCAATAAGTATCTACAGGAAAGTGCTGTATGTAAAATATTACTGTACTAGATGCAAATAAATTTTACACATTGCTCCTGGTCTCAGGAACTTCTATTTAACTATGGAGGAAAAAAAAGCCATTTGCCATGGCATCATAGAATGGCAGTGCATTTTAAATTTCCTCCCTTATTTATTTAATAAATATCTGTTGACACAACTATATGCCAGACACTGTTTTAAGCGCTGGATACAGAGCAGAGAAGAAGCCCAACAGGCCACACCCTGTGGACAGAGGCTTATAGTGTAGTGGAGTGACAAGCTGTATTAAAACCTAAGTACAATAAGATGAAGGGGTGAAAACTGCTAGCTGGAGGGTCACACTCTTTCTGGTCCTGGAGGGAGGGGTCTATTGCAGATAGGAAGCCCAGGGGAAAGGCTGCTGCTCCATGGGAGTGAGGTTGTCACGGTGCTCCAAGGATACAGATGAATTTGAAAGTATTAAAAAAGAGACAGGAAGGAAGGTGAACAAGACAGACAAAGCCCTGAACAGTCTCGGACTTGATATGTGTTTCTGTCTCAGTGAGGATCTGAGTGAAGTATCTGAAGTTCCACAAACCAGGAAGGACCTTTTCCCCTTTTGCTCTCTCCTGGATCCCCAGTACCTAAGACTGTGTCTGAACATAGTAGCTGCTCAATTAAAATTCATTGACTGAATGAATGGACAGGGGCACGTTGAAAGCTAGTCTAAAGAATTTGGAATGTTTCCTTAGAGCAGTTAGTGCCCTTAAAGTCTTCTGAATAGCAGAGGGGCAGAACAGACAGAGGGTTTTAATTAGACTAGCCCCCAGGAGGTGCGAAGGATGGATTCACCAGGGACAGAGAGACCAGTGAGGTGGAAGCTTTACAGTAACTCTTGTGTGAGGAGATAGGGCTTGGCTTGGGGTAGAGTCGGGAAATGATGGGGAAGGGGTGGTCAGAAGGCATATTTTGAAAGTGCAAATGCCTGTGGTTGACTGTACCAGGCTGACTAAGAAAGCCAAGTCTAAAACGGCAGCAATGCTGAAGACACACAAAGTCAACATGTGGGCTGAGGGAAAGGCTTGGCGGTGTCCTGGTGAAAGACGGGAAGCAGAACCTGACCACCAGCAGCACCCACGCTTCTTGGTTGTTCTGCTGGAGGTGAGGAGTTGGGTTGACAACAAGTACCTGGCCGTATGCTCAGCGGGTGCACACTGGTGAGGCTGTGGTTTATGGGGAACCTGTGCCTTTCGTGATGGTCACTGCTCTGATTGGGGGCACCCTTGCCCTTGGCAGAGTACAGTGTTAATGTTGTCCTTGACTCTGCCCATGTCTTCCTTTTCCTCGGCCACTTGCTGAGCTACAAGTGTGACAGAGATTATTTATGATTTGTATTGAGTAGAGAGCCACAACATTTGCCTGTGCTAATATGTGTTAACTGTATCTGTCTTGCCTGGGATTAATATGTACTGGACAAGAAAACGTTTCTCAGATTGAGAGTAGTTGCAAGGTAAAAGGAGAAAAGAATGTTCAAGATGTGCCACTGTCAAGCCATTTGGATGCAGATTGGCTGGAAAAAAACAAAGAGAAGAAATCAAAGTATGAAAGACATAGAGTCAGTATTTGTTCCATTGGAAGATGTTTCAGGGCCTGGCCTGAATGACTGAATGAAAATGAGTGTGAGCGGACGTTTCTCTGCACATATCACCAGACCCATAGGATCACTGAGAGTTACACGTGCTATTGATGCTAACCGGCCTAAGAAACCTATGTTTTTGAAAATAGATAGTCGTTTAGTGCCCAGTATGGACACATATTTAGCATTGTTTGACAGCATCTGCAAATTTTCTGTTGAATTTTAGCAGAGGAGGTCATGCATTCATTTACTCTTTCAACCAATATTTGGTCCCTTCCCTGAGCGAGGCGATGTGCCAGGCCTTGGAATGCATCATGGGCAAAACAGTTTCTGCTCTCATCGAACTTCCAGTCGAGTGGGACAGAAGTCAGAGCCCAAAAGAGTGTGATGTTTCTTGGAAGTATGAGTTTCCTTTTATAGATTCACATAAACTACATCTGTGTTTGCTCTAAAATACATTGCTTTAAAATAATGTAAACTTTGTGTGACTCTAGTTCACAAATTCAAGTTATACCTGAAAGAAAGAGCAATTTATTTCCTATAACCTAATGGAGATGATACTGTAGGACCCTCCCCTGCATAGCTGGTAGGACATTTTGACATCTGTGTTTCTTGACTTTCTCCATCCCCCTTGCTAGAGTTGTTTCCAGGGGTTTTGGGGACGGAGGGTGTCAAGGTGTTGGAATCCAGAGGCCCTGTTTAAATGGGTTTCTTCCATGACTTCTCTCCTGAGAGCTGCTGTGCCCGCAGGACAGGTGCAGCTACCTCTAGAGCTCCCCTGTCCTATTTGGTGCACAGGGTCTTCCCTGGACTGCCCATGGGTCTGTCTGCAGGGGAACAGGTGCTTGCAACCACCCAACTATCTATCCCCCAGTTCTTGTAAGCCCGGAAGAAGATCTGCCTCTGACAAGTGACAGGACCCAGGGAGCTCTCTTCTTACCAGCCTCCCTCCTCCAGCCTGGACAGTCTCTTTCTAGTTGAGAAAATCTCTCTTTATATGTTGTTGCGAGGATATTTTTCCTGCAATGAAAAGTATTAAATATTCTTGGGAAGAAAATACTAGGTTTTAGGCTAGGAGATGACTTCATGCAGCCCTTGAGGAAATAGGCTCAGCCCACACCCCCGGCTTCCACGGAGAGAAGAAAAAGGATCTAATGTACAGGGGAAGGGAATACAAGTTAATACCTTTTTAAAAAAATTCCAGCATAGATGTTTTATTAATATTTCCCTCAAATCATCTAGAAAACTGTATCATGTTTATCTTGTGGTTTCAATCCCCCTGAGGTAAAAATAATTAAATTTCTTTTATTCAATAAATATTTTCTGAGATTCTCTTATGTACCAGGAACTTTGTGAATACATTATGGGCTTCCACTCTAGAGCTGAAGGAAGCCAGGCTGATTGAGGGGCCTCAGCTCCAGTGCCGTGACCTGGTCACTTGTGGAACTCTAAAGCCTCTCTGAGATTGAACAGAAACCAAACATGGTCTACTTCACAGGCTGATTTCTCCTCCAATTAATGACATTTTAAGTAGTATAATAATTGCTTGGTCACCCAACATTAGTAATAAAACTAAATTTGAAGAGGGGTCAGACCACAGAACACTTTTAAAAAAAGATCCTTTTAAAAAAATATTTTTATTAAAAAACTTTTGCTGTGAAATAAAAGCTAGGGAAATATTTCTTTGTTGAGTCCAAGAGAATTGTCTTTCTGTTATTCTTTTTTTCCCCCACTCTTGAGGCCGCCTCCTTCAGTTTCAGTTTTGCAGTGTTTGTTAAGCAGTTATTGCTATGCATTGCTAATGCACCAAACATAGCTTTAAATAAAACAAGGAATATCTGGAAAGACACTGAATACAAAAATAAAACATGCTCAGTGTACCCTCCATGTAGATTTGCTCAGCCGAGGGATATGGACTTAAAAATTAGACCATTTGCTTAGAAATCCTAGGAAGCAAAGTTCTGTCTCTTCCGAAATGGAGAAGTACAAATCTAGGCGTATTTTAAGACATCACGGGGAGGGCAGGGAGAACAGGCCTGTGACTTTGTGTGACAGTGGTCATGGCAACAGCCCAGGAATCCCCACCCCAGGGTGTGTGCTGTTCACAAACAAAGGTGCTACCCTGCAGTCTTCAGGGGGAAAAGTCTGGCCTTTTATCTTACGAAAATTCCCCAGGCTCCAGCAGGACCAAACAAAGCAGGGGCTTTCTTCTGTGCTTACCCAGTCTCGCTAGAAGGGGCCCTTTCTTCTAAACTCGATTTCCCTTCCTGCCCTCACTGTTTTCCCCACGATGCTAGGGGCATGGCGGCAGAGTAGCCCCTTGGCGTGACTCTGGGGACACCCTTAGCTTGGGGATTACAGTCACTCCCCTGTTTCCTAAATCAGCCTGCTACGCTCATGGAGGAATTTGCTAATTCTAGCAGGCACCCCAACCCCCGCCCTGCCCTGCTCCAACTCCACAGGGGACGGAGGGTGTGTGGCTTTCACTCTGGGAGAGGGTCCCAGTTTTACCGTTTCAGGGAAAGTGGACAAGCCATTTAGCGAGATAAGCACTGAGACAGGGTTAAGTGAGAGCACCAGAATAAGATCATTAAAAACTGCAGTGGAAACCGTGTCTGACTGTCGCCCAAAGACGGGGATTTGGGGTCTTTACCACCACCGCGGAGCTGTCCCTCTCAAGGGTCCCCTGGCTTTTGATAAGCTGCAAGGGCATTGTCCTGTGTGAAAGACGTCATCCGTTTAGAAGAGAATGAAGTCTAACTTTTATCCCTTCATTGCAGCAAGTCCTCAGCGCGATTTTATCTCAGGGCGGGGCTCCAGGCAAACAAGGCCCCCTGAACTCTCGCCTCGGCTCCGCTCGCCCCGCCGCCTGCTCTCCCCTCCTGCAGCCTGGGCGCCGGGCACATGCGGAACACGCTTCCGTGTCGCATACTGCCGGAATGCAAGACGGTGAAAATTAATGCTATTATTAAAGGATTTTTCAATTAAACGTGCAGTTTAGAGCCAGATGCTGCTTTCTTAAAGGAAGAGAAGTTTAAGTAAAAAAATCTGACAGATATTCGTTCCGTCGAGCGTGGCAGAATTTACAGTAGATCACAGCCTTTGATTCCTGTGGGCTTGGCTTGTCAGGGCCACTTGCAAATGGGCTGTGGGAAAGAGTTGCACTTTTGTGATTTGAAAACATATGGGACATATGGTAAATATTACACCCATAACTGTTGCGAAATTCTGTTCCCTTTAAGGCCCTTTCTTCTCCGCTTGTACCCTCCAGTGGGTTACTCGCAAGAACCCCATTACGTTTCTCCCTGTATTTTCCCTTGAAGCAAATGCTTTATTCTGATGCAGTGAAAAATCTAGAAATTAAGTGTTTTTTCTTTCCTCCATGAATGAAAACGGTATTTCTACGACCTCTGGTCTCCTCTTGGGCTACTGTTGATGCTGCTTTTCATCTTTGTTTTCAAAGATATAGGCTGTTTTAAAAGTGACTTCGTATATTATATTTTCTCTCTGAGGCCACCTTCCACCCTTATATCTTTAAATGGATCAATTGAATAGGTATTGGCAAGTGATTAGGCAAAAAAAAAAAAAAAAAAAGCAAGGCTCAGGTTTTAAGAAACTATATTATAATCTGCAACATGATAAAGGTTATTACAGAGTGCAAAGTCCTATGGGAACTGAAAGGAATGAGAAGTCATGTCCAATTAGAATGATCAAGAACAACTTTATTGCAGAAGACACATTTGGAATAAGCCTATTAAGGATGTTTTAAGAGGCAATGATGGATAATGCAGTGTTCCCGCTGGGAAAGGCTGTGAGAGGAATTTGTACGTAAGCTGCTATGTGACATCTCCCATTGTGAGATGGCCTTCTGGATTCCAAAGTTGGAATGGTCAAGATTGGACCAGGACAGGCCTGTGATCCCCTGGAATATATACTCACCAGTACCTAAGTCACTGGTGAATAATGCAAGGGGCATAGCATGGTGCCTGGCTATTTCTCCAAATGCTCTGAATTAGGTTATCCAGGGTATAGCCTGGGAATGTGCATTTTAAAAAAGCTCACTAGTTGACTCTATTGATCAGGTGTGAGAACCACTGGAACCAAAGTATACAATAAATGGAAGAACATCTATACCTCCTAAGCATGAGGCCAAGACTAAACACCGATATGGTAGTTCAAACCATCACCATCTCTCACGGAGATTACTCTAGCAATGAGCTAGCTTGTCTGCCTGTCCTACCCAGCCCCTTTTCTACATTGAGTCAAGGTGATTTTTCTAAAATACCAAATGGACTCATGTGCCTTCCTGCTTAAAATACATCCGAGGCTCCTCATTGCTCCTAGGAAAATGTCCAAGTGTTAACATGGACCACAAGAGGGTATATGATCAGATTCTTACCCATTTTCTCATCTCATCTCTTCGCATTTCTCTTTTTATCCATCCTGATAGAACTTTGTCAAAACATCCCTTTCCTCTCATTTCTAAGCCTTCTCCCGTGGCTGAGCTTTGGGGGTGGCCTGCTCATTCCTGTCCATCACCCACCATTCCTCCTCCTCCAGGTCTCCTGAGACACCACTTCCTGCAAGAAGACTTCCTTCATATCTCAATCTACCCAGAAGCCTGCCTTTTGTGATCTCAGAGCAATTATTGTGCTGTTAAAATAATTTTTATTTGGCTGCTACCTGCTAGATGATAATCTGTGAAAACAGGAATTAATTTACCTTCTTTAGTCTTGTACTTCCAGAACCAAGTATAGCCATCCCTAAGTATAGAGGGAGAATTGGTTCCAGGACTCCTCTGACACCAAAATCCTCAGATGCTCAAGTCCCTTATATAAAAATGGCATAGTCTTTGCATACAACCTATGCACAGCCTCCTGTATACTTTAAATCATCTCTACTTACTTGTAATACTTGATACAATGTAAATGCTATGTAAATAGTTGTCACACTGTATTGCTTAGAGAATAATGACAAGAAAAAAGCCCCGTACATATTCAGTACAGCTGCAGTTTTTTTTTCCCGAATATTTTCGATCCAATGCTGGTTGAATGCACAGATGTGGACCCCGTGGATATAGAGGGCCGACTGTGCTCTTTCAACACAAAATACACGTACCATAAACATCGTTGAAAGAATGGTTAAATGAAAGAAAGAATGATTAAGGAAATTGAAAACATACCCTCTTGAGGTTCTACAATAAACAAAAACTGAGGAACCAATTTACAAAATAAATAAATAAATAAATAAATAAAAGAAAGAGACTGATCCAATTCTTACACTTTTGCTAGAATATAGTCTAATTTTTAAGTGGACTTTTACTGTACAATTTTCTGGTGAAGTTATAACTAAATTGTATCAGAGAATATTATCTTAAAATGGTTTATATTGTGGTTGTTATGACTCCTTTTAAGTACATCCCTTGTATTCAAAAATCTATCCCTGAAAAAGGAGAGATGCTCTAAGCATCATTCTAATTTTTTAGATCAAATATATTTTTAACATGCATTTGGAGATTATTAAGTTAGCATTACCAATAAATAGTTGAGAAAATGTGTTAGAAACTGAATAGCATACTAGTTCAAAATTGTGGGTTACATGCTTTATAATAAAAAATATTTAAAAGAAAATTTGCTTTCTGAATTTTCTGGATTTCTAGTAGAATGGTGAGGTATGCTCTCCTTGATGTTTTAGGAAATTTCTAAGTGGTGTTAACTACTTAAATTTTTATCATCATTCCATCAGTGTTAAGTGACTTTAGAAATTTAGTTTGCATTCACATTTCTCATAACTGTAAAAATTCCCCCAGTTCCAAGGTTTTAACCTGGGATTCACTGATCCTATTTGTCCTGTCAATAGGTTTACAGGGAGGAGGGAGTATCAATGAACCTCCTGCAGTTGTTTATACATGTACATGAATTTACTGATGTGCCTTTGTCTGGGGCTAGTGTCTTTAAATGTTATGAGATTTTCAAGGGACTCTGACTTAAACTGTCCTGAGATGTTGCAGGAGCCTGGAGATCTGAGTCCTAATTTGCCTAATTTATCACAAAACATCTGACCACAAAATAAACACATGCACCCAGGAAATAGGTACATTAAAAGTGACTAAGCCTGCAAAAAAAAAAAAAAATACAGAAAGTACAAGTTTTATTGCTTCAAATGGCCGTGGGTGCGATAAGGACAAGTTAATCTGGATTGGCACTGTAGAAGCAAGCATTTAACCAGGTCCTCAATCCAATTCTTAAGAACTTCATCTTGTGAAAAACACTTTGGTGGTGCTGTGAGTGATAAAAACATAATTAGGATACGGATCCTTGCGCTCAAAGAGAAGACACACACACACACACACACACACACACACACACACACACACTATTTTTTCAAAAGACTGATAGACATTCGGTTCAAATTGCCAAACGGCATTCAAGAGGGAAAGAAGGAAAAATTGATTACAACTGAGAGATTTGGAAAGATTTCTGGAAACAGTAGGATTTGAGCTGTTTCTTTAATAAATAAACTGAGGGAGAATGAAAAAGGGAGAGAAGCACTGTCGTGTCAAAATAAAAAGCTTTGTGATAAGTGGAAGGAGAAGAACATGGTCTTTTGGGGCAGGAAGGAGAGCATTATGGCGGACCTAGGTGGTTCCGGGGAGTAGAGTACGACAGAGAGCAACGCAGGAAACATGGGTGGAGGTGAAATAAATATTTGAATGCCGGCCTGGGTGTTTGTATTTTACTCCATACCTGGTAAGGTGTCACTGAAACTTTGGGTATAATGTAACATGATCATTGTCTTGTGTAGGAACATAGTGTTTGGCAGCAGTATGTAGGATGGATTGGAAGAGAAATAGATTGCAGGAGTCTAGAAAACAGAAGGTCACCTTGAAATAGTCAGTGGCGCATGAGGAAGAGCTCTATGAGAGTACACCATGGAGTAGAGGAGAGGCAGGTATAATTCCATAGAGCGATTTGCCAGGATTCTATGTATGGTCTGATGTGGGTGTAAAATAAAGGAGGAAATCAAAGATGATTGTCAAGTTTTAATTTTAATTTCCTGGGCAGTTAGTGACATCATTAATTAAAGGGTGGAATAGAGTTAAAATTAAAAAAAAAAAATTTTTTTTTTTTTTTTTTTTTTTTTTGGAGGGAAGACAGCTGTGTTCATTTGGAGCATGTTTTCAGGAGTCATGTGGACAGGTGTAATCCATAGCTGGAAATGTGAATGTGGGAAGATGAGGGTTTGAGACATGGGCAGGGTCTCAAGGTCATTTGCAAAATAGTGATGGTTTAGTTATAGAGTGTGTAAAATTTTAACAGACTACTGAGAAGAGAAGGGGGCCAGACCAGAGGTTGTTAAATGCTGCAGGGATTCACCTGGGTGGGAATAAAGTGGGGGCCAGTGTTCTGGGCAACGGGGAGGGCACTGGTTTGCTTTGCTAGAAAATTTCCAGTAGAATTGAAGGCCAAAAGACTGGTTTCATGCAGTTTAGGGATCATGAAGAGTGAATAAGTAGAGGTGATAAGTATGAAGAAGTCTTTTCAAGTTTGGTTGGTAAAAGGAAGAACAAGATCATAGAGACCGGTGAGATTTTGTGTGCATCATTCAGGATTATGATAAAGGTGTTTTTGAACTTGTCTTAGGCTAATTGAAGAAAATCAGCAGAAGACAAACCGGAGACATAAGAGAGGAGGTGGAGTAATTGACGAAGATAGGTGATAGAGAAAGGTGTGCACGCTCAGAAGAATGGATACAAACAGACTAAGAATACAGCAAGAAAAAATCGTGAGTGATGAAATGGAGAATGACTTCCAAAGGCAAGGGCCGACACGCCTGCTATGTCTCTGTGCCTCCAGCTGAAGCAACTTTTGGCTGAACTTGACAATAAGAAACTTCATTGTAAGACAATAGCTTGTTTAACTTTTTACAAGGGTTACCACATCAAATTTTGGTGAGTACAAAGAGAAATCATGTCAAGTTGGTTTTTATTGACACAGGGCATCTACTTGATACACTCCTTCGGCATTTGTGTTTTGATGACTAAGCCACAAAGGATGCTACAGATTTTTTTTTAAAAAATTATTTTGAATACAAAATATTTATTCAGTCTTGAAGTAAAATTCTATCATGGCTTTTATTAGTAAACTGTGAATCAAAGTCTATACTCAAACACAACCTGTAGAAAAAGGGAACATTCCTGGAAATATTGTGCCAGTTCCATAGACGAATGCCATTGAGTTTAGTAGTTACTGAGACTGGATTTGTGGGCTCCACTGCGAACACTGATGATTTATTTTAAGACAAAAGGAAGGCAGCCCTTGTGACCGGTGTCGTGTATTTTCCTGTTATCATCCCTAAAGTCTATATACTAAGAGATGCCCAAGAATAAAATAAACTTTGTAATTTGTACAACTTAATTTACTCTGCAAAAATTTATTCAGTTCTTGTAAACAAAATACACTGCTAAAAGCTGTGGGGTCTACAGAAATGGAACTAATAATACTGAAATGGGAATTACATTTTTTGAGATCCAACCATCTGTAAGGCATGGGCTTAAATGTTTTATCCTTTCAAAAACTTGATAATGTATAACTAAACTTCAGATGAGAAAACTATACAGTTTTCTGCAGTTGGCAGTAAAGTAACTACTTCAAGGTCACACAAAAGCTGCTCAGGGGTAGAAAAGGGATTTCTGTGCTGGAGCCTTTTGGTACCAGCTCATAAGAATAGTTTTTATAAATTTCCAGAAATTTTTAAGCTGTTTAATAAACATAGCCATTTTAAAAATTAAAATGGTATAAACTAATGGTTACATAAATTACATTTTAAAAAGATTTAAAAATTACTCAAAATTCATCCCTTCCCAATTATTACATTACATTTTATTATTACTTATGTTTTTGAAGTCATTCATGGCTATTTTATCCGTATGATGAAAATACTGCACAATGATATACTCTGACTTATCTCTTTCCAACTCTGCATTCAGTGATCTCAGCTTGGCTGCTTGGAATTGGCCATACTAGGAGTATTTACACCACAGAAATGGGCAAGCATTACAAATTCGAGTCTTTTTTCCCTTGAAGAGCCAGTTGTAGGCATTTACCAGCACACTGCTGGATTTGCGCACAGATCTGCTGACTACAAAGTCTATGTCTGCCAATGTGGAGGTGGTAAGGATATGTACACTGGTCACTACTCACTCCCAGCCTCAGACATGTGGTCCACAGACAGTGCCACATAAAGCTTTACATAACTTCGGAGCAGGCTGGGATCCAGACGGCAAGGACAGGTTAAGAGAAAGTTTGATGGAGAAGGTTGCATTTGCCTTTAGGGTTTCTACGAGAAGTGGAATTCAGACGTGTGACGCTGTCTGGGAAGGAACAGGGTAGAGAGAGAACAGGAATGAAGGAAACAGGAGGGTAAACATGTGATGTGCAAAGGAGACAGAAAAGAGTTTGGCTGGGGGAGGCACGAGGCTTACAAAGGGGGAGACGAGAGGCAGAAAGTAGGATCAGGCCATACAACGTAAGGCCCTGAGACAGGCTCTGGAGGGTGTTTCATCAGGCCTTCGGAGGATGTCAATCAGAGAATGACAAAGTCAGAGCTTTGTGTGATAGCAGGATGGGGGGATGGAATGTAGGGATACCCCATCAGAGATAGTTCTGCTTTTATAGAAGAAGTTGAATGCGGGTACAAAATCCGTGGTGGTTGTGGAAATCAGGAGGCAATAAGGCAGTTCCTTAAGAGGATTTGGTGGCTGCTGAGATGTGGAGAATCAGGGAATGAGGTTGAAGATGCTTCAGAAATTAGTGTCTGGGAAACTTAAAACCAGAACCTGCCAACCTCTGTAGAAGTGTTTCTTCAAACAGCTTAGCACCTGATTTTAGAAGCTGGGAGCTGTCCCTTGAAGCAAACCCAAGAGGGGAGGCCATTTTAGAGAAAAGCTGCTCATCATTACATGAAACAAAATGACTGTTTATTAGATACCCTCAGAATATTTGACTCTGAATTGGATGCTTTCAAACTAGGGGAACTAATCAGGAACTGGCTACTGATATTCTTCCAGTTTGTTGGTTTTGTTTGGTTTCTTTTTCTTATTGGGGCATCATAACTTCACTCTCCCATCTCACACTTCCTTGTTTTATTAATAATTGTTTGTGTATATATATATTAAAAAGCAACATTCTGAGGAAAATCCATTCCAATTTAGTGATACGGTAAAAAAAATTGTCCATTTCATACTGATTTTCATATACTACGCATCAGATCATGTATCGGAAGTACAGACTAACCATTTTACATTTAGTA
>RJWJ010040399.1:0-13994 GCA_004363605.1 Indri indri
GTTCCTATGAGAATTGCTTTGGGGAATTCAAACATAAACAACAACTGGGAATTCGATTAAGGGAGAGTCAAAGTGCCTCCTGTCCCGGGGGGGGGGGGGAGGCAAAACACTATATTTATTGATTCTTTGATCTGTATGAGTTTGAAGTTTGAATGGAACAACAAGTACATTTATAAATCAATTCAGTGTGTTTTCTGCAGGAAGCCCAGAGCATTTCATGTCTAGCATACTGGACATATTCATCCAGGAATTTTTATCTTTTTAAAGATATTCCTACCCAAATATTTCAAATACAATTTTCCAAGACATTAAAAAGTCATATGAATAATCGATGTCAATGCTGCTTTCCAAGAATCCTCTTTTATTTAATGTTTGATCCCCACTTCAGTTTTTTCTCCCCATCTGGCAGTTGTCACTTAGGCAGATGGCCACCAGCTGGGAGGGCAGCCTGTGTGTTCCCCTCACTCCGGATCCATGAGGCACAGCAGGCTCCACGTGAAAGAGCACCATGGCACCCCATTGGCTATACTGCAAGCTGCCATACTGACTTGTCACCACCCGAAGCTTCCAGAGGGACCTCCTTTATGAATTCAGGATCTTACAGTGTTGCATTTTTTTTCTGATGTCATGATAGCCCATAGTGGCTTCATGTAAGGCAATGTAGCTAATATACCTACATAGCCCAATGCTCCCTATTAAGAGGACACACATGAAAGCATTAATGAATTGTTGCAGGCGGGGGCGGGGCGGGGGAGAAGAGACAATGAGTTTTTTAAGAAATATATCCTGACTGAAATCCAGACGTAGTTTGATGTTTAAAGAAGTGGTTTATTCTGCTCTAATATATATGCCCACACTTTTATGACCATTTTGTCATAAAATTTGTTAAGTAAGTTTTTTTAGCAAATTAAAATAGTCTTAATGAACTAGGAGTATCCTGTTTGTAATGTATGCACGATGCTACTCGGCTTCTGGAAGTAACTACCTTTTGCGAGCACTGTTTTGTGACTCTAGGTTCTACTGCCCAGTTCACACGTGAAAATTACTCTTCATTAATTTCATAGTTACAGCGGCTCTTCGAGAAGCCTACGGCTGTATTCATCTCAGCCCCTGAGCCTCTAGGTTAGCCAGAGGGGATGTGGTTTTTCAGAAAAAATTCTGTTCTTTTTACAAACACCTGCCATTGTTTTTTCCCTTTTCCCTTTTTGTTAAAAATGAATATTTATGGGGGAGGGAAGAAGATAGAATAAAATTAAAAGGCAGAGTTAATCTATGTTCATATATTTGCATATACCTATATATACTTGCGGTAGGCAGAGGTAAACACACACACACACATACACACACACAGCTGTTGTTGTGCTTGTGTTTCTCTAAAATCAGATCAAACCATGGATTTTTTTTTTTTTATTCTTATGTGGTTAGCATGATCATATGCTGCAAAAACCCTACGATTTTTAATGGCTGCATACTTTCAAGTTTATGGATGGACCATGTTTATTTAAATATTCTTTTAGTGTTATATATTGAAGTTGTTTCTGATTTTTGAAAATTATAAATAATATTTCAAAGTAAAACACGTTTATCTGTTCTTTTTAGAGCATATGTTTGAAAATTTTATTCCTAAAAGTAGAATTTCTGGGTCCACAGATATGTACAGTTTAAAAACTATAAAATTTTATCCTGTGAAATTTCCAGAGAAGGGCAAATCTACCAACAATGAATAAGAGTGCCTGAGAGTATTCTATTTTTGGTTGCTCTGTGTGATGCTGGCCTGTTTGCCCTTGCATTTACCCCCAGACCTTGACCCTGACACAGCTTTGAAATTCCGTTTCAGAGCATCCTTGGAATTTTTTCTTTTTTCTTGTGGCACTTCTAGATTGCAGCAATTTGAGGTCGGCTCATCACCTGTACGCTCTATGGGAACCTTATTGCTCTCTGTTGTCTGACGCGTTCAGGCCAGAATTTCATAAGAATACTTGCACAGATGGTAGAACACTCATTGTAAAACAAATCGTTTTTCACCGTCTTTGGTCATGGTGAGGAGGCTGATTTAAGGTGTACGGTGGTCTTTCTGAACCACAATTTCCTTGCCAATGCAACCAGGATATATATGTCACAGTGACATGTGACTCTTTTCTTCCTCATGCATGGCACAATGCCATTTTAGATTTATTAGAGTTAGTATCTGAGTAAGATCTGTCGTACAAATTGTGTATTTGGTGACTAAGGAGTGTCTGTCTAGTCTTGCTTCTCATTTTATCCTCTGACCTAACACAATGTCTGATGCCCAATTATTGCTAGGTTCATAAACGAATGAATCGATGACTCCTTGCTTTGTAAGAATTGGATAAAATGAAAGTGCACTTTAAATAACAAAGATGATGATAAGGTACATATTACTGTCCTCATCTAAGACAGTGGCCCTTAATTGGTTAGTTTATGAGGATCACAGTAACCCCCAAGAGCTGGATAAAAATGCGGATGCTTGATCCACTCCCAGAGATTCTGATTCTGATGCAGTGAGCCCTGAGAGAGGATTTTAAAATCTGTTTTAAGATGTCTCTCAGTCTAAAATGCACGTTCTTGCTCGATTGCTGTGTGTTGTATTTGGCGTAACTGTTTCCACACACACCTCTGAAATTTTCTGAGATGAGATCAGGACGTGCAAAAGGAGAATAACTAAACCCACTTACAAACGAAGAAACTGAGGCTTGGGAAGGTAAGCAGTTTACCCATGGTCAGACAAAAATCAGGGTCAGAAACAAGACATGTGTCCAATTTTAACATATTCCAACACACATATTTTCTGACTACAATAGGCTATTTGTTTTTTTCATTGCTTAGATGGAACTAATTAATTAACAAATATTGGAAAGCCTGAAAATGTTAGTCATTCAATTACTGGGTTAAAGTGTAAAATATAGCCTCTTGACAAGTGAGTCACTTCATGAAGTCATTGCACAAATATTCATCGAGCGCCTGTTGCTACCAGATCTAAGGCACAGTCCCTACAAGCTTAATATAACACAGGCACACGTTTTTATTTTTCACTTTCTCAAAACAAACTGCCTTTTCTGTCCCAATCTCCTACATTTTTGTTTCTTCATGTTTCATTTTTGAATGTTGTCTATGCCTCAAAGTTTTTTTTTTTATTATAAAATTCACTTATTATGCATTCAGAAGATGTTTATTGATCATCAGCTCTTTGTCATGTCATGCTGGAGATTCAAATGCAAATTAAAAAATGCTTCCTGTTTCCATGTCTTCAAACTCTTCAGTCACTGAATGTAACATGCCTTTTTGGTCAAGAAAAGTTTTGCATTAATCAGAACAAGAAATATAAGAACATAAGTATGTGGAGGGCAGTGGAAGTTACGGAAATTGATAATATTAATTTTAAACCTGTTGGGATTGAAGTTCCCATGAGACAGGTAGATATTCCCAGCAGCAACTGGATTTATAGAGACCAGGGAAGAGATGTCAAGTGGCAATGAAGATTTAAGGCCACCTACATGTAGGGGAGTGTAGATGAGATTCCTCCATGGAGCCTATCTACATATGTGGCCTAAGAAAAGAAGAAAACCAGGGGCAGAGCCCTAGGGAATCGGTCACCTGTGAAGGCCAAGCAGATGTTGACCTTGATTCTCACATGGGCACCATCTACCTACGTTCTGCCTTGGAAACTTGGACATGTAGCTCTCCTCTCCACCCATATTAATAAGCTTTGACTTAAATTTCAGTAAACATTAAGACATTTTTATTTAATTTATGCCTTCACAAAGCTTAGAACTGTTGTCATTTTAAGAATTTTTCCATGGTTCATTTTGACTGCAGTTGGGAACCTACTAATCTTTTTTTTTTTTTTAATTTACCAGTTTTGCTTAGATTTTAATTTTCATAGCAGCCTTATAGTTTTACCAGTACGTATTTGATATGCAGATTTATTTATTATTGCCATCTGTTTCTATGAAAGCTATTTAAGTGCTAAGCAGTTGCCTGAATGACGTTCAGGTCTGCACAGGGGTAATTTTGGAAGTCAGAATCCCACGAAGACGAACACTCAATTACTCTATCAAAGATCACATACAAATTGGCTTATTTAGCATTTCATTGTGATCCCACCACAAGAGTGCCATCTGCATATAGAAGAGTTCAAAGGATGTTCTATCTTTTCAAAATTGATTGTTAATAAGCATTTTCTTCTGTTACTAAATTATCTTCTCCACATATCTAGAGTATTACTAGATTAAGATTATAACTCAGCAAAATTTATTTAGAAATGCTAATGAATGTCTCTGTTATCTCCTCTAGATTATTTTAGCTCTCTCTGGCTGCACGTACAACATTGCAGCAAAATTCAATATAACCAATCATTTTAATGAGCTAACTTTCCATGAGCTCAAGTGGGGTAGGAACTGATGTTTCGTTGCCTTGCTCAGAGTGTGTCAACCGGACAGACCAAATGGGAAGTCGTAAAGCTGTCAGTACAGCCTCATTTTGCCTTATTCAGCGATTCCCAGCCTTTGTCTCTAGCTTCAATGGGTCTAGAATATTCTTAGAAGAATATCGAGTAGAAAGAGTGGATATGACAATTATCCCCTCACTCTACCCAAATCCTTTCCAGTTCAATTTTAATCGCCCTTCAATTCTCCATGATATTTCTCGTGTGTTTTCGTGATACTGAATGAATGTCTCCTGTTGAGTGTTTCTTTTCCCTCTAACTTGTCTGAGAACAATTGCTTAAAAGTCTGTGCTCCCTTTTGTATTTTAAGCTACTTGAATGCAACCCTAAGTCATCTCAATACGTTCTGTGCCATTTTTTTTCAAAATTGTTTATTTTATCCAATTAAAAACTAAAATGAGCAGCTATTACTGATATAATATAGTTTTATAAAGCAAAAAAAGTTAATAATCAGATGATCAGACAGAACTCCTCAAATCTCTCCCACTTTTTTTTCCAGCATCTTAATCTTTATTCTTTTAAGATCTAGAGAAAAATATCCCCCATTCCATTAATTTACCTTTTTTGTAATTTTGTATGGATATATAATAGTTAAACTTATTTTGGGGGTACCTGTGATATTTTGATACATGTATACAATGTTGAATGATCAAATCAGGGTAGTTGGGATATCTATCGCCAAAAACATTTATCTTTTCTTTGTGTTGGGAACATTACAATTATTCTCTTCTAGGTATTTGAGATATGCAATTGATTAATGTTGACTATTTTTCTACTGTACTGTTGAATACTAGAATCATTCCTCCTATCTACCTGTTTTTGTACCCCTTACCCAACTTCTCTTTGTCCCTTCCCCCTTCTCTTCCCAGCCTCTGGTAACCACCATTCTGCACTCTATCTCCATGAGATCCACTTTTTGTTCCCACATTAAGAGTGAGAAATGCAATATTTGTCTTTCTGTGCCTGGTTTATTTCACTTAACATAATGACCTCTATTTCCATCTGTGTTACTGCAAATAACAGAATTTCATTCTTTTTCATGGCTAAATGATATTGCCTTGTGTTTATATATCACATATTCTTTATCCATTTATCCGTTGGTGAACGCCTGGGTTGATTCCATGTCTTGGCTATTGTGAATAGTGCTGCAATAAACATGAGAGTGCAGATATCTCTTCTGTATACTGATTTCCTTTCTTTTGGCTATATACCCAACAGTCAGATTGCTGGATCATATGGTCATTTTATTTTTAATTTTTTTAGGAACCTTCATACTGTTCCCCATAATGGTTGTACCATTTTACATTTCCACCAACATAGTATAAGTGTCTCCCTTTCTCCACATTTTCTCCAGCATTTGTTATTTTTTGTCTTTGATGATAGCCATCCTAACTGGGGTGAGATGATATCTCATTGTGGTTTTCATTTGCATTTCCCTATTGATTGGTGATGTTGAACATTTTTCATATACCTGTTCATCATTTGTATGTGTTCTTTTGAGAAATGTTTACTCAGGTCTTTCGTGCATTTTTTAAATTTTATTTTTTAATTGACAAATAATCACTGTATATATTCATGGGGTACATAGTGATGTTTAGAAACATATAATGTACAATGATCAGATCAGGGTAATTAGCATATTCATCATTTCAAACATGTATCCTTTTTTTGTGTGTTGAGAACATTCCATATCCTCCTTCTAGCTATTTGAAACTATATATTATTGTTAACTACAATATAATATTATCGTTACCTACTAATATGTCTTACATTGATATAGAACACTAGAATACACTCCTCCTATCTTGCTGTAATTTCGTAGCCTTTGACAAATCCCTCCGTGTCCCTACTCCCTCTCTTCCTCCCACCACCCATCCCAGCCTCTAGTATCCTGTCTTATTTTTTTAATTCTATGAGATCAACTTTTTCATTGGATTATTTGGGTGTTTTTTTTTTTTTTTTGAGACAGAGTCTCACTCTGTTGCCCCGGCTAGAGTGCCATGGCGGTAGCCTAGCTCACAGCAACCTCAAACTCCTGGGCTCAAGCGATCCTCCTGCCTCAGCCTCCCGAGTAGCTGGGACTGCAGACATGCGCCACCATGCCTGGCTAATTTTTTCTATATATTTTTAGTTGTCCGATTAATTTCTTTCTGTTTTAGTAGAGACAGTGTCTCGCTCTTGCTCAGGCTGGTCTCGAACTCCTGAGCTCAGACGGTCCACCCGCCTCAGCCTCCCAGAGTGCTAGGATTATAGGCGTGAGCCACCACACCCGGCCTATATATTCTGTTTCTTAATGCTTTGTTGGATGGATAGTTTGCAAATATTTTCTCCCATTTTGTAGGTTGTCTCTTCACCTTGTTGAGTGTTTCTTTTGCTGTGCAGAATTTATTTTAGCTTGAAGTAATCCCATTTGCCTATTTTTGCTTTGGTTTTCTGTGTTTTTGAGGTCTTACTCAAAAAATCTTTGCCCAGACCAATGCCCTACAGCATTTCCTCAATGTTTTCTTATACTAGTTGCATAGTTTCAGGTCTTACATTTTAGTCTTTAATCCATTTTGAGTTGATTTTTGACCCACTTGCATTTTTCAATTAACAATATATTATGGACTTACTTCCAGGTCAGAATATATAGATCTAACTAATTTTTAATGTTCAAAATTTTTATGTATTTCCCCGATTAATATCAGATCCCCCTCCCCAGATTTGTTGTAGTTATTACTGCTGTCTTTTTTTTCACCATAAAATAATCCTTCAGTAAACATCCTTTTACACATCTTTCCTTATGTTCACCTCCTTAGGCTAGCTTACAAAGGGGAAACCACTAGGTCAAAAGTTATATGCATTATTAATTTTAAAAGATATTTCCAGGATATTTTCCAAAGAAGATGTAGAAGTTTGCTTCTCTAACAGAAATATGCAAGAGGGCCATTTCTATTCATCTTTGCCAGAACTGGATGG
Source organism: Indri indri (assembly GCA_004363605.1). Classification (NCBI taxonomy): domain Eukaryota; kingdom Metazoa; phylum Chordata; class Mammalia; order Primates; family Indriidae; genus Indri; species Indri indri. The sequence continues at coordinate 7,424 of RJWJ010040399.1, forward strand.
TATTTCTTATCTATATTGTGATCCATCTGTACTTAGAACAGATTTATATATAGTGTATGCTCAAATCTTAGTTGACTAAGTCATTTTGGTTCATTTTCCTTTTAATCTTTTAATGAATACTATTTTTTTAAATGTATATAGATTCATAGTCCTTACAATATAAATTCATAACTATAAACTTGGATCTAAATTTAGATAAAATCATGTCACTCTTTATTTGTACATTTGAATATGAGCATCTTTGAAGTTTTTTTCACCCTTACCTCATTGACATCTCTATTGCTACAGCTTTTACTACCATAATTACTAATAACAGTGCATATTATGGACAGGGTGTCTTTGCCATTGTTATTACACATTTATTGACACACAATGCAAAGTCAGAAGGATTAAGTCAGTCATTTGCTTATGATGCTTTTAGATTTTTAAAGGTGAGATTTTTCTGACTTGTTCTACTATGATGACACTTGCATGCTTCTACATTTTCCTTACACTGCATGTTATGTCGTTCCTTTGCAAGACTCCTTGCTAAAAAGAACGCACTAATTCCTTTCACCGTCAGTTTGAATGATCTAATCATTTATGGTTTATATATATATATATATATATATATATATGAGACAGAAATATTAATCAAAGTACTTAAATGTGTAATACAAATGTGTGCCTAGTGTTTATACATGTTGTAAAATATATACAGTATTCCTTTTTAAAAAATTGATTTTTACAATAACCCTGTGATATTGATGTGATGGTATATTTAATTTAATTTTACTGGCATAAAGACTCAAGTTCCTGAACAGGGTTTAAGTAGTTTCTTTAAGGACTTACAACTAGTAAATATGCAAAGTAAGATTTACGGCAGGGTTTCTTGATTCTAAAGCAAATGGTTTGTGAGACTGGTTTGCAGAATCTTGAGTGCACACAGCTCCTTTAAATATTTCGATGTAAACAATACTTAATTAAACAAGCATTTTTTAATTTATTGAATATGTTCTGTTCTTATTGCAGTTTCAAATAAATTTGTCTTTGATTAATATAATGGAAAATGAATTAATTCTAAATATATTCAATTTTTCTTGGAAGTAAAATTGAAAATCTTTTAAACTATGACATTCACAGGAGAATAATAGAGGAGATTAGTAATTGTGAAAATGTTAGGAATTGCTCCTCTAAATGTGAGCAAATTTTAGTTTTGGAAATAAATATCACTTTAAGATCAACCATAGAAATTGCTGCAAACTTTTGAAATAATATTTCTCTCTTTTTCTTTTTGTGTGTGTGAATGTGTGTGTACAAACCCATACACATACACACATCATAGTTGTATTTCTATTCTCTACTAGTTTTCTTGGTTGTATTTGTACACAGTGATAAATTCTATATGTTTGGTGTGGTTTGCATCTAGAATCAGATATCACTACAATTTTATGTTTGGAGTGGGAAAGATACACTATAGATATATTCTTGTGTTTCCTAAATTCTTTGAGACTAACCATAGCATAAAGATGCATGTTAAAATAGATTATCGATTTCCTATACCAGGTGGCTGGGGAACTTTCTTGTTCTGCTGGGAAACATATTTTGAATACTGGAAGGGCTGTGGAATCTTGAAGTTTCTCTGTAAAAGCCTGGTGTGCTGTTTTTGCTTGAACCCATTTAATGAGATTCTTGAGTAAAGAATATCCTTTAAGAAAGAAAGGAAAACATCTATCATTTTATTATTTACCTCAACTATTAATATGTTATATGTACCCCAGTTATACTTGTTCATGTGTGATTTTACAGGTCCCTAAATTAACACAGTTGTTTTTACTATTCAAACAACAGGAATAACAAATCCTAATAAATCCAGAATTTTGAGGAGTTTTTTTGGTTTCTGTTGCTTTGAGTCTATTTCATCTAGTCTGTAGTTTGGCTTTAGTTTTGAATGAGCATTCTCACCATTTATTGCTGTGGATACTAAAACCAACTTATTAAAGGGTAAGATGCCGTATGTTCATTTCAGAAATAGTAGTTCCATTTTTGTTCATTTTAAGTTGTAGTATTTGCAAAGCAGTTTATTATTTACTTTTAACTTGCAATAACTTGTGTCTTTGCCTTTTTAAAATTTTGACTCACTTTTTCTTTTCAAAGAATTTTATCATTTTCTTACATTTTTATTTTGTTAAAGAGGATATATTTTTTATTATACTAATTGCAAAGAAAAAGTGGAAAAGATGGGCAGCAGGAATGTTTGTATTTAAGCATAGCTGAAGAAAGTTGATATTAATTTTTGAGACCTAATACACCAAAGGGTTATGAAGTACTATTTCATAGTCTAATAAAAGATGAAAGAAAGTGTCATGTAATGGGAAGAATTGTAAACCATGGTACACCTGGATAGGCATTAAATAGAACATGCACAAAGGACACCTCAATATAGAAATAAGTTCAAAATTATGAAACAGTCATTCTTGATATTTGGTATATGTGATAGAAAATATATGAATTAATCATTTAAAAATTTTAGACTTCCAGTTGCTATGTAGAATTGAAATCACACATGAAGTTGGCTTTTTCAAGCACACTTATTAATGATGTTGTATCATTTTAGAGACTCCTTAAAGTTAGATGTTAAGAGTGCACATCCGTTAATGGTCATTCATTTGTATAACTGCTTATCTTTTTAGTTTTGATTGACTTTTACTGACTTGCATTTCAGACCCAGAAGAAAGTCATATCCAGGCAACACTTTCAAATGGAATTTGCTACAGGAAAGACTAACATTTTAATATCAAGGTATAAATATCAGAACGATGCCACTGAACTGTAAATAATGTGTAGGTATGGGGTTGCCAGCATTGTCTCCCTTGTTACTTGCAACTTTATCCATAATACTTAGAGCAATGAGTGTTCCTCTAAACCCTTGAAACTCCTCATCAGAAATGTCTTTAATAATCTTTCCAGATTAGTACAATCCATAGAAAAATTTTAAACCAAAACAATCTTTGAAACAATGATTTCCTTTAAAATATTGATATAATTTAATAAATCTCAGTATCTCTTTATTTTACATTTTTTACTCCAACTTCTCAATTAGATTTAAGCTATTCAAGAGGAAGCAAATGCTTGTTTTTTTGCCGTTTATCAAATGCTTTTTGGAACAGGAAAAATTGATGGATATAATTGAAGGCCAAACCAATAAGTTTATTGTGATCTCTGGAACCAATCCCACTATATAATAAAACAGAAGCTAAATGTTTATTATCTCTGAATATTAGTTTCATAGGCAGGTAAATCTTTGAGAGATTTGAATTTATCCTACTGGTAGGTAAATCAAAATATTTTAAATCTAACGATTGTTTTCCTGTTTTATTACCTTCCTATTAATATTGACATCTGTATCCTACAGAACTGTGATGTTATTTATAAAAACTACAGTTGGAAATCACAGAAGGGATACAATTAAATGGTTAAACTTGATGATCTCTGTGGAAACTCTTGGTTTAACTTTCCAGAATCTCTGATGATACTGTGTAATCCTTAAGCTCAACCAGACTAAATGAGAAAATTTTTGCAAAGATTGTACAACTGAAGCATGGTTTGTTTCTTGTGATTAACAAATATCAAGTCGATATTGTATCGCTGAGAGATGTCCTTGAAGAACACAAAACATATGGCTCCATATGAAGTTCTAGGATCTGATTTTGTTATTTGAGTACCTCACTGGGAGGGCCGGGCCAGAGAAGGAGGAAGCCCGTTGCTGATATTATTTATTGTTATTTAGTTTCTAGGAAATATGAGGATATATACCATAGGGTTTAAGTGTAGGAAACATTTACAATGTTTTATTTTAAAGCAAAGCAATAATAATTACAGAGTAGGAAAGTCAGCATTAGAGGCTGAACTCTGAATACTTATGTGTTCTACAGGAGTGCTGGTGGAAGTACCGATGCTGTGTCTTCCTAAATTCTTCATTTCCTTGAAAATACACAAGTGTCAGGCAGAGATGAGGAAGGCAGTTTAATACAGACAAATACAGATGTAGCTTTTAACTGTTAAGTATAGATGGCTGAAAAGGAGAAACTAAAACAGTTTCAGGTCAAATTACTTAGTGATTAGAAACTAACTTAAAAGACATTCTGAATTAGTCATTATGATGGACAGTCCATGGTTTTATTATATGGTAAATATTCCCTTTTCACATATTATGAAATATTTCTAGATCTACACTAGAATGCTTTTGTTTTTTTGAGAATCATTTTTATGTTTTTCTTGTGAGGCCAGTCGGTCCATGTTGGACATTCCCTTTCATAATAAAAGTGCTTAGCTCAAGAATTTATTTTTTGAAAGCACATTTGTGAGCACTCTTTTTTCCTTACTCGTAGTCATTGCCTGGACCTTGCCTCAGTTATTTTTCATTTTCGTACCTTCCAGAAAAATAGTAACATAGTTCTTGCATTAAAGCCTTTTGCTCTGAGCATTTGTAACAGAGCATTGATTAGCTGAGCTAGGAGAAATTCATAGAGCAAAAAGCAACAAAAGAACTTAGAGGGGGGAAGTACATTAACGCCAGTTAATCAGCTACACACAGTGACTGAGAAAGTTTGAGCATTGAAAGACTTCTACAAAATGGCATTCCATTTGTGAGTCATGACCCAGCCTTACTGAATTGTTACCATAAGTTGCAAAAATAAATATCAGATTGTGTCAATTGTGTGCTGTGGCATGGCATTAGCAAAAGAATTTCAAGATTTATATAGACAGATTAGGTTACAATAAAGACTCAACTTCCTCTTTTCAGATGGGAATATTAATTATAATTTGATAAACAAGAAAGAGGCTAAGCGTATCTTACTTTAGATGTATGGGTGAATATTTGTTAGTATATGCACATATATGCACATATTGCTCACATATTCTTTTTCTTCATTTAGAAAAGTTAAGGGAAGAAATATATAAGTAGTGAGTAAAGCATCAAAGCGGGAAACTAAGCAATCACAAGCTGGCAAGAATGGTTATAAAAGATAGAAATGATGAAAATAATGAGATATTCAGTAACTTGACTCCTTATAATTAATTATTTTTACATACACACTCAATGGAATAATCGATTGTGTTACCAAAAGCAAACAGTTACAGGAGTATTTTTTCTCTCTCTGATGTATGATCTGTCACTTGGCAGCTTTCTGGACAGTAGCTTGCATTGAGTGTGAAAATGCCAATGAATAACTTTTCATAGAGGACTGATGCTATTTCATTAACATGTGGCCATTGAATCTTACCGAAACAACCTCAATTCACTTTTTTCCAATTCATTCCAACCACTATTATGCAATATGCCAGTCTGTATGCAAGATAACTCAGGGCATGCGAAAATGAAAACTCTTAAGGAGCTTGAAATTCAGGCAGGGAGATAGAACATCTTTATAATTCACTATATTATACTGCAGAATATGTTAAGTGTCATAATAGAGGCACATATTCATACGCATATGGCCTTATGAAACAGGAAGATACAAATTCCTGTTTGGGAGAGTAGTTTAGAAAAGTCGTCACTCAAAAAATGGCATGTGAACTGGGTCTGACCTGTAGAAATGAGAGAAAAAGCAGCCGAGGTGGGGGACAGTGTGGTTACAGGTGTGGAAGGCAGGGTGCTTTGGAGGGCAAGGGCGTCGAGGAACCCGACCACAGCGTGTGGGGACAGGTCCGAGGCAGTGTGGGAGGAGATGCAGCCGGAAAGCCGGGATTCGTCCTCGGAGACCCTTGCTCAGCGTTTTTATTCTGTTCTAAATGTGGGGGATAATCCACAAGGATTTTGAACAAGAGAAGGACAATAGAGTCAAAACTGTGCCATAAGAAAATTAACCTTTTTTCAACATAAAGGATGAAGAGGAGGTGGATGGGATCAGCCCCACAGCCACCCGATCATTAATTGCTTGTATAACAAGCAGTTACTGAGCACCAATTTGTTCTGAGGGCTGATAGGAACAGCAATGTTGGGAATTGTATTAGTTCTCAGGGATGTCATGACAAAGTACTACAAACTGGGTGGCTTAAACTAACAGAAATTTACTCTCTCACAGTTCTGAAGGCCAACAGTCCAATAGCAAGGTGTTGGCAGGGCCATCCTCTTTCCAAAAACTCCAGGGGCAGGTCCTTTCTTGTTTTTTCGAGCTTCTGATGGCTCCAAGAGATCTCAGCTTGCAGCAACACAACCCTAACCTCTGCCTCTGTGTTCACGTGATTGTCTTCTCCTGTGTCTCTGTCTGTGTCTTGTTTTCTCTTCTTATGTAAGGGCTGCAGAGGTATTTGATTAGGGCCCAGTCTAATACTTCATCGTAACTTTATGACATCTGCAATGACTCTATTTGCAACAAGGTCACATTCACAGGTTCAGGAGGTCAGGACTTCAACATTTCGCTTTGGAGGATGCAATTCAGCCCTTAACCATGGAGAGTGGAGCCTAATGGCAAAGGTAGCACCCAGGCAGACTTGATCCCCACAATTTAGAGGCGGAGGAGAGAGGAGGCCTAAACCGCTTCCAGACTGGGTCCACCAAAAAGGAAAGGAAGAAGACGATATTCCC